>CM060872.1:18358375-18600369 GCA_030737845.1 Acorus calamus
AATCATTTTTTGTTATTCCCACCGATCCAGCTAGATCGACTGGATTTGATTACCATTTCAGATTTTAGGCGACCAGACTTGGTCGTTATTTCAGGTTTTGGACGACTGAATTTGGTTGTCATTTCAGGCTTTGGGGGACCGAATCTGGTCGAACAGGATTTGTAATAAAATTTATAATTTTTTTTCTTGAAAACATAATCCCACGACGTGTATCCTCATTGAATCCTTCATATCACTCTAGGTCAGAGTTGTAATATAGGGAGAATAAATTATTATTCTTAAATGTATAATATAAGACCAATTTTTTTACATAAATTACACACAAATTTCAAAAGCCAAATATAAAATGTGTTTGGATAAAAGAATAAATGTAGAATATGATGGATAAACTAAAAAATTTATTTGTTTACAAAGAATAAGTAGATATAGTTATGAATCCTGTTCGACTAATTACGGTCGCCCAAAACCTGAAATGACGACCAATTACGGTCGCCCAAAACCTGAAATGGCAACTAAATCCGGTCGCCCAAAACCTGAAATGACGACCGATTTCGGTCGAACTGGATTGGTGGGAACAACAAAACACCGGTTTTTTTTTTTTTTTTTTGATTGGTGGGATGAGAAAATTATTTGGTGGGGATAGACGCCCTTTTAAAGTTTCAGTTTTTAAAGTTTCAGTATTTTTATTCCTAATTTATAATAATGTTCTAAAATTTAAACAATTTATTGGATTGAAAAAGTGAATAGGTCCCGGGATTATCCGATTCAATCATTGTGTTAACCAAAATTTGAATTGCGATATTATAATGACATAATACATATATTAATTTTATTAAATAAATCAAATTATAAGAAAATATAAAATATTTTATAAAAACCTTCCATAATTAAGAAGCTTTAATCTTGATACTTTTTAAGTATTTACTTAACATCACTTAATTATTTTAATATATAAAATTTATTTATTTTATTAGATTTGATATTTTCACAATTAATTAAACAAATTTCTGTGAATGAAAAACCAACTTATTTAATCAACTTGTTAGCGGTTCTCAATTACTAATGTTTTATTGTGGGTGCCAAATTTTTTAACTCCCCAAAGTGGGCCGGTCATGGACCGAGTCCGACCCGGCAAGACAATGGCCCAATCGGCCCAAGCACGAGCAGGCTCAACCCGAGGGCCCATACTCGTCAGATGACAGCGGACCAAGTCAATACCTATCCATTCATATATTTCATTGATCCTCTTGGATATACTGTATTAACTTATAATTATCAACATTCAAATTCAATCAGTGACAATATATATCATAAAATCAAATCATCATTGATTGTGTCCACAAAATCCTAAATAAAAATGAATATATATGTCAACTTATAATTGACTAAATCCTGAGAGTATATATCTGGTCTCCTCATTAATGACTGGGGATCTCTTGACCGTCCGATGGGAAAGGGTCGACCAAAAACCCTAACACCAGCCGAACAACTTCTCACAAAAAGGTATGCAGAATTCTCTTTGAAAAAACTACTTTTTAGCCACCTTAACTGACTTGAGTGTCAGAGGGTCTTCTGCAGATCCCCACCTCCCTTTGTATACGACGTTCAAGGAATGCCTCCCGGTGGACGACGATCGAACCAGGCGGAGGAGAACAAGAGTGGTCAGATCCGTTAACCCGAATCCGGTAGTGATCAAATGCTTTTTAAGTATTTACTTAACATCACTTAATTATTTTAATATATAAAGTTTATTTATTTTATTAGATTTGATATTTTAACAATTAATTAAACATATTTCTATGAATGAAAAAGTAACTGATTTAACCAACTTGTTAGCTGTTCTCAATTACCAATGTTTTACACTATTAAATTTGTAAGGATGATCAAAATTGAAAAGAAATGAATGTTGGAGATATGAATGAGTCAATTAAAAGATAAGAATTGTATCCCACTATTTTAAAAAGTAGTTATTGTGATTAAAATTACTTTAACTATTTATTACGGGACACTATTAAATCAAGTATGATTTTGATTGGCTGGATGTGAGACCAGTCCGACTTGATTTTAATAGTATACAATTTTATGGTCTGATTGGTCTCATGAAAGACATGGATGTTTTTAGACTAGATGATAGCCATTTATAGGCTAGTCATAACCAGCTATTCAGGATTATAAAAATGATTCTGCCAAGACAACTTGTTTGTGCTAACAATATTTAATAGACCACTGATTGATGTTGAGATTCAACCAGACAGGCAAGTTGCAGAGATGATGATATGGCATTGTTTCAAACGGTAGCATTTCAAATTTTGAATGACTGTTGCTGATTTCAAGCTTTATTCACCAACATTTTGGCAAATGAATAACACAAGCTCTTTTTAACTGGATAATGTAAGAGAGCGTTCGGTCTCCACATATTTTTATTTATTTTTATTTGAAAATACATTCAGTACGTAACACGATATATAATTACATAAAAAAATGTACATTGCACTGATATGTAAACATTTATATAGAAAATAAAAAATTACATATTTCATCTAACAAAGCAGAATGAGAGTCGATGTAGAAATGCCAGCCTGTCCCAAGGTCTTTATTTTGAAGGCTCCATTTGAAACATTTATAACAAACCAGCTCATAAATTAATGCAAAAATATATGTTGTTGCAATTAAACACAATCACAAAAAAAAAAAAAAATTTGATAGAGGGAACCCCATAACTGGCTATTGATTGAGTTGGGTAGACTATATTCGCTTGTGCCCCAAACCCACAAAAATACGAAGGATTAAGTCAACACTAAAACGATACCAAGACCTACCCTTAATACAGGCAAGCCCTGCCCATTTTGATATGAGCACTGGTGGCCACTGGTGCTATGGCCACTGGTAAGCCCTTAAGTACTTAACACAATCACAAAATTTTACTTCCCATTGATTGATTACAAAAATTAAACACAGTTCATCCCCCCCAAACACAATTTCCAATACTAGTGATATCAAAGACCACCCTCTCCACTCTGCCCTCCCATGCCAGCACAGGCAAGAGAGCTTAAAATAAAAAGAATGGATACAAAACCAATTTATATGGTTTTTCAAAAGAATCAGACATTCTACAACAACAGATAGGGAGACCCCCAAGCAAGGTCAATTAAGAAACCCTGTCAAAAGCAGCAGTCCTAATAGTTCTGAAGACTCAACAGACAACCTTCATTGCTGCTGTTCTTGCTGTTGTTGCTGCTGCTCGGGCTCGCCGGTCCAGTAGGTCTTCACAGCCAACAAAATCTTCTCCGGGTTGAACGGTCCGCTCTCGTGGTCCATTATCTGACTCTTCCATCTCATCCCCTCTGTGATGCTCTGAATCTTCACAAGCACCTCTACGGTGTCCCTGAATATCACTGTCCCTTCCGGTCTCAGTATCCGGTCCATCTCCAACAGAATATACGTTATGTCACACCTGCATTCATAACTTCTTCAGAAACTCAACAAGACAAAAGCGAGAGATGGCATCCTGGATCCCATCGCCAATATCTAATGAACTGACAGATGTTTAAAATTGTTCTTACCTGTCTTGGTAAATGCTGAACACATTGCTTGCGTGAATGAGGTCATAAGTCCTCGGATATGTCGAGAAGGCCTCACACCAATCCTGGTATGTCCCGATGAATCCCCTCTCGTAGATCACCCCGAGCGTGTCTTTGTCGGAGTTGGCGGGAACCACATTCATCACCCACGCCGGGTACTTGGTCATGGAGGCCGCGAAACCTCCCAAGCCCGCGTTCATGTCCATCACATTCCGGTACCGCCCATGGGCGACCGGAGGGATGATCTTCTTGTAGTGAGCCACCCGCTCCTTCCACATCTCGTTGTCTTCTCGGAAATTCTCCGCGGTGACTCCCGGGATCAACCCGCTTCTTATTCTCGGAGGGACCGCAAAGGCTCGTTCGGGCCATTTCTCCAAGGCTCCACCGGCGACTTCCTCGACGTTGCTCACTTCGGGCAAAGGAGTTATGCAAGTCTCCATCTTCTTGTACCTATGAAGATAATGAATGCAAACAATTTTTTTTTAACAAAACAATAACATTTCAACAAAAATCAAACAGGGTGATAATATCTATTCGAAGAGTCCGAAATTCTAATATTTGAAGTGCATATATGATTATCAATGCACCCATTTAAAATATTTGAATTTGACATGTCTTTATGTTATACTATTGTATTCTCTTGTATGATATGCCATCTAATCATTCAAACTCTAAACTAGTGTCCATACTTAGACATATGCCAATTATTTGAAAAAATAACTGTATCCACTCCGAATCCGAAAAGATCCAAATTCGAATGCTAATATCCGTATCTGAATGAATTAAAACAGAATATGGATATTAAGGTAGCCGATTCATTGCCAGGTTTAATACTAACCATGCGGAGTCAGCATTGTCATTCTGGCAAATGTGGGGAGTTTTGTAGATCTTCTTGCTGTTGATGCACTCAATGTGGTTGATGGGTTTCTGCCAGATTGCGAGATCGTCCTTCTCGATGACCTTCTTCCAGCAAAGGCGTCTGGCGACATCCTCTATCGCGTCCTGCTCCTGCTTCAGGTCCTCTTGGGTTCTCTCCCATCCTCTGTAGTACTTCTTCCAACGGATCGGAGGGCCCGACAGAATCCAATAACCACCCGGCCTCAGAACTCTGTCCACTTCAATCAGGTATAAGCCCTCTGAACAATAAAAGGAAAGCCAATGAGAGTTTAAACTGGTTCAAAATCTCAAAAGAGTGTCATAGCATTCAAACTCATAAGATAAACATCTGATTTGCATCATGACTAATCTAAAGGTTTCATTTGCAACTTCTATACATAAGCAGATCAAAGATTATTTGAACAAACTTTTATAGGACCCATGATGGAGAGAAACCATACCATTATCATACCAAGGGATCAAGCAGCGAGAACAGTGAGCCATGTCGAATGCCCTTGCAGGGTATGGCATGCGCTCCGAAGCTAGAACACCTATCATGGCTGGCACCCCTCGCTCCAACGCAAACTGAACCTGCGCCTCGTGCGTGTCTCTCGGGGCAAATGACATTGTCAATATGTCCCTTTTCAGCAGATAAGCCCCCCAACTCGCCACCTACATCAACACATTTCAAACTTACCAAACCAATGCCAATTGCCAACAAAGAATGCAAGAAAAGCATGTAATAGTCTTACCCCACAACCCGTATCGATGGCAGTCCTGATATTCCCATCTGTCAACGCGATCAACTCATTGATGTCATCAATGTAAGCATCCGCCCCACGTGGAAACATTGTCCCTCCCCCAGGGAACCGGAACCGATCGCCCTCCACTTGGATCCAATTCTGAACCGCTTTTTCGATGCTGAGCTCCCGGTGTGGGATGTTGTCGTACCAAGCGTAGTCTCGACTCTGGGGCCATTTGAATGGGTTCTTGTACTTTGGAGGGGCAGGGATCAAGCACTTGAGGAGATCCTCCTTTGGAGGGCAATGCCTCTCCCGGTAGATGAGCATCTTCTTGTTGAACTTCCTTGCCCGCTTTGGATCCTGGCAGGGCGTGTACTCGCTGAAACTGAGTTCACAAGGGGGAAACTTGTGAACACCTCCGGCGGTCTCATTGATTCCTACTTGGTGGTGAGCATTGAAGTCGAGGCTCATTGCCCCGGAGGATGATTGGGTGGCGGAGCGGGTGTTGGTCACGGTGTTGGAGGGATCACAAGCGGCTTTGGAGAGCTTGTCGGAGGTGGAGTTTGAAATGGGAGCTATGTTTGTGTTTTGCCAGGCGCCTAGGATGTAGAAGAGGATGCAGAGACCACTCACGCTTAGGACCCATGTCAGGCGTTTGCGTTTTGATTCGATTTGATGGATCTTGGGAGATCCGGCATACTCTTTTGCCATTGGAACTGGAAAGAATGGATGGATCAATTTCAAGGAACAACAGATCAGTGAAAAAAAAAACTACTAGGTTCACAAGTTCTTCATTGGAGGCAGATATCAAAGACTCATATAGAGATGAACTTAACACAATGTATGACCTTTGCAAACTAGATTTTTGAAGAGCTCATCGCATCCCATATATAATGATGAAAATAAAAACTTTTAAAATGAAGTGTTAGAAGAAAAAGTGGGGCTCAAGAATGTGCAGAAAGTTCAGATACACAACAATCTGCAGAAACAACAAGAGTTAACATGGGCTTAAATGGGCATTGCAAAAAGAAGGAAACCTGATTGACAGGTATTATGTACACGCAGATATTTAAAATAAGTTCACTCAGAAAGCATGAATGGGAGGGACCAGCAGAAGTGAATGCCCTCAAACAGAATAATGTTTGGCAGAACTAAACAAACCCATTATTGATAGAGAAAGAACTCTTCATGTAAACCAAAAAAAAAGAAGGAAAAATAATAAAAATCAAATATTCATTAATGGGCCTCAATGGAAAAAAAAAAATTGAAATACAAAAAATAAAATTTGCAAAAAAAAAAAAAAAAAAAAAAATCAAAGCCAAGCTCATGAAATACAGCTAGAAACAGACCCCAAAAGGAGCAACAAAGGCTCTGAAACTCAATATAAAACAGAGATCAATGTAAAACACAGAGGGAAACAAAGATAACCCAAATAAGGATGCCCACCTAACAAAGAACCAAACCACCATTTTTGAAATCTAATAATAAAAGAATACAGAGATACTAAAGAAAAAAGACAAACATAAAACACAAGAAACGACATTTTTTAATATCACTTAATTCACAATACAGTCAAATAAATAGAAACATCTCAACAAGTTCATTGGGATTTGATTTTATCCAATATAAACCTCGAAGTCTCAAAATCAACAACACAACCACCACAAAGTCACCTCCTTTTTTCATAAAGCTCACTCTTTGTTCTTCCAAATTTACTCAAACCTCGTCATAAAACCAGCTCATGCAAAAAATAAAGCGTTCCCCACTCTTTGGTGTTTAAAACAGAGCACCCAATAACACTTTTCCATCCAAAGAAAAAGACAACATACCTGTATAAGCCTCCTCCCAATCTCTCTCTCTCTCTCTCTCTCTCTCTCTCTCTCTCTCTGGGTTGTCTTTCTTTTCTATATGTGAGAAGAACCCATGAAAGCTATAACAAGGGAAGGGAAAGAGCTTTTCCACTATAAATAAAAAAAAAGGATCTTTGTTATTTTATTTTGTGTGGAATTTTTTTTACCCGGCAAATGAAAACAGTGTCTTTTATGTGGATTGGGTCAAAAACAGACAGACTTAGAAGGCGAGAGACAAGGAAGATTGATTGATCAACCATTAAAATCTCTCTTTCCATGTTTTTCTCTTTTACACGTGTTGGACTGTTCTTCTAACACTACCGAAGAACTCCTTTTCAAGGTCTCGTGTTATGGCGGTACATCCCAAATTTATTATGAGCTACTATATTTTTCGATATTGTAATTATACGGATGCTATGTTTAAATCAAATGGATATTTATCGAAATTTGTTAATTATCCGATAATAAATATCAATAAATTATCCTTTATGCCTAATAGTTTGGATTTTAAGTTTTCCATGCTCTTAAACAAAAGTTTGGTGAAGAATTTTAAGATGTGTCAGGTCCAAATTTAGTCAAACTTTGTAGGTTGATCATTATTTGAAGTGCCACCAACCAACAAAAACAATGGAGGGCTGGAATATGTTGGATGAATCATTGACCTTCATGAACAAAGTTAAGCAAAGTATTTTGTGGCCATTGATTATATAATATATCTCACTTTTATTTTCTAAATTCATGAGATAAACATGTTGGTGATTGGATTACAAACATTATAATTCAATTAGATTTGATTACATCAAAGGTAATTTTAACATTTTATCATAAAAGCAAGTCCATGTTGAACCACCTTAAGTACAGAAGACATCGTCTATATCAAATTAGAACTATAATGAGACTAAAGTTAGATTTTCGATTTTCGATCGACATGATCCATGTCGAACTATCTTAAACATAGAAGGCATCATTTATGTCGAATTCGTGGGGTGAGTTAGGTGTAATTTTTTTATTTAAATAAACGGGGTAGGTAGAATAATTCGTGAGGTGGCTATAACTGTCCCCTTTACAAAAACAGAGCTTAGATATAACTATCAATTATATTTGGGAAAATTAATTTTGGATTCTTTAGGGAACTCTGAGTTATTTTTATGCCTATGGAACATTGTGTATTATTTATGGGTCCTTCTATCCTTACACCTTTAAATGCACCGTTATATTTTTCAATTTTACCCCTTATTCACCATTTGTGTACACTGTTAATATGTCTGTGTACACTGTTAACAAGTATGTGACACTATCAAACTGTATGTGCACTTTGTTGACGAGTTTTATACATTGTTTATTTTCTTATTATGAATTTCATTAAATTGTGACATGATTAAAATTTATTATATTTTTTAGGTTGATTGTGATATGTTCGTCACTAAATTTGACACACGTGGGGAAAATGTTTGATTGTCCATGTGAAATGGGGAGGGGGACACAAAGAAAATGTGATGGCAGAGTTAAAATTTTAAAAGAGTAAAAGATAACTTTAATTATATGGAAGAACCCAGAAATAATACCCCAAGTAACCCGCAAACCTAAAAATAAGTCCATATTTTAGAGACCTAAAAATAATTTAGAGATTCACCGGAGGACCCAGAATTAATTTTCCCTTTTAATTAAAAATACTTTACTTTATTCATTTCAAAACAATGGATAACACGAAAATAAATTTTTACAGACATATTTTTAAAAAAGATAAGGAAAAAGATACACATAGCCTCCATTGTAACCCCAATTTTAATTCATCACTTTTTTTTATATTTACACTCATCATTTGAAGTACGTGCTATTATATAAAATAAAGTATATACTGAGATACATTAGTGTTTTTTTTTTCATGGTAAAAAAATAAAAAAAATGGACTGTAGTATATATTATGATAGTGTAGTAGTATACACTATGATAGTGCAGTATATACTATGTTTTCATAGAGTACGGGCTGCAAAACGGACTGTAAAAACGGGATGCGTGTATCAGCACTCAAAAGATAATTATGAATTGTTTGAAAACTAGATTATTTTTTCAGTGCTAATTTGTATGGAGGAGTCGAGCTCAGGAGAATCCTCATTCTTTGGACCCATGTTTAGGTAGTGAAATAGCTGGTGGATATGAAGGATCGAGTATGATTAAATAAGTTTAAAAACATGGTTATTTGCAAGGAATATGTAAATATACTATGCCATAATAAGTGTAAGTAAATTAGTCCTCATTCTTTGGACCCATGTTTAGGCAGTGAAATAGCTGGCGAATAGGAAGGATCGAGTATGATTAAATAAGTTTAAAAATATGGTTGTTTGTAAGGAATATGTAAATATACTATGCCATAATAAGTGTAAGTAAATTAGTATTGGTATCCTAGGTCACTCGAGAATTGTGTTATTCTACCTAATTTATTCTACTGGTATAAAAAGTAACCTATACATGCCAAATTATTTGACATCATCCTTTATAAGTAAGAGAATCAACATATTAAATCAATTGTCACCTTTTATAAATCTTTCACATTTTATTCATCTTGTATCTAACTTATACAAGGTCACTCAACCAACAAAAACTTCATTATTATATTTCTCAATCAGAATAACTAAAAATACAAAATGATTTATTTCTTATCTTTATTGGAATAATTACCTAGCCCAAAATAAACTATGTCACTACCCAAAAAGGGATTAAATATTTGAACACAGACTACCCCACCCCACCTATAGGTTACCCCCATCAAAAAAAGAGGCCATGAGGGCGGAAGAGAGAGAAAGAGGCCATGAGAGCGGATGAGCTTGACATCTCTCTCTTTCTCTCTCTTTTGCCCTTCACGACCTCTCTCTTTTTTTTTTCTTCTCTCTTTTGCCCTTCACGACCTCTCTCTCTTTTTTCTATTTCTTCTCTCTTATCTCTGCCCGTGCTTCGCCCATCTCCTCCCACTATCACCCCCCCCCCTCTCTCTCTCTCTCTCTTCCCTCTCTTAGTTACCCCACCCGTAACCTTTTTAGAGTGGGGTAACTAATGGTTGGGCTGGGTGTAATCACATTTTTAACCCCCGTTTGGATGCCGGATAAGCCCCTGATAACTCCAGATAACCCCGGATAAAATTTGAGCCCCGTTTGGAAAGGCCAGATAACCCCGGATAAAGTGTGATAGAATAAACTGGTATAAAGTGGTATATGGATTCCAATCAACCCCTAAAATAAAAATTATCATAGGTTATTCCACCCAAAGAATAAGTGGGCCCACTATCAAATCAACTGTCACCACCTCTTATAAATCACCTGTCAAATCAACTATTATTACTTTTTTACCTCTTATAAATTTTTATTCATACTTTATTCACATTTTATCCAAACAACAAAACATTTAGGGGGTGTTTGGTTGCTCTAAATTTAAGAGCTTATTACAATTAAAGCTGAATTTAAGAAGTAATTGTGTTTGGTTGGGTTACAAGAAAGTACTTATTTGAATCCTGATTAAGTGAAAATGGGCCCGTTTTTTCAGCTGGGAGGCCTTCACTTAAAATCCGGTAAACGCTTTATGATATTCGGTGTAATTATTAAAAGACAAAAATACCCCTTCACTATTCAGGTATTTACGTCGGGTATATAAACCCACGCCCACTCAAACCCCTCTCTCTCTCCTCCTCTTTCATTCAACGAAAACAGCAAGCACACACAAACGAAAACCCTAAAAATGAAAACCTCTTTCATTCCATCCTAATCGGGTGGCTTAAACAATGAAAACCCTAAAATCAGCTTCGCCCCCACATAAGAAACCCTAGCGACTGTGTCGATCTCCCCGAACGACCTCCGTCACCGTCTCCCTTCTTCGCCGGCCCCTCATCTTCACATCTCGAGGTAAGATCGAACGTTTGGCCCTGTTTTTTTTGCTGTTTTCGCTTCCGATTCAACCTGTGCGGATCACACATGATTCATCATCGTCATATATTTTCGTAGATCTGGTTTTTTTTCACCTCCTTCACCGCCATATGGGTTTATCTAACTCCTTGTTTACCTCTCATTGTGGTAGATCTGAAGCCAGGCTCGACCATCGCCACCACCACCCTTTCTCGTGCTCAAGACCTCTTAAACCTCTCCCCCGTGAGTTATTTATGTTTCTTAATACCTATAGTTTTGCTTGTGTTGTTTCTGTTTGATGGGGTTCTTGTTGGGTATAGATGAAAGTAGTTGATTGGGGTAATTGGGAGGTGCAATATAGTCATATCTAGTTACTCTGTTTTTTTTTTTTTTTTTTTTTTTGTCAATGGTATATACTCATATAGTTGCACAATTACTCCCAGTTTTTTTTTTGTCAATTGTATTTTCGATTCCAGTTCCTATCATTCCAAGTCGTGGAGAGGGGAAGGTTGTGTTCATTGTGGGTAAAAAAATAAAGCTGATTCCTTTCAATGGTGTCTGCTTTAGTGGTCCATGTGGTTTCCCAAATTAAAGATAATTTATTCCATGAGAACTCTCTCCATGCTTTTGCATTTCCAACTTGCATTGTATGAGAAAAGATTGAATAATTGTAGCTTGAAGCAATGATATCTCCTTAAGTAATATATATACATCATTAGATTTTTCTAAAATTTGTTAAAATGAGACCATTTAATTTGAAATGAAAAGATATTTTTTGAGATAGTGTTAACTGAAATCCATTTTTTAAGTGATACAGATGAATATTTTTTGGTGTGTTTAACATAGACAAGCCCTGATAACTATTTTGGGGGCTTTATGCAATTATGCACCTATCCAGATATAACTATCTGGTTTACTAACAAACAATTTTTTTATTTTTTTCCTTTACTCTTGGGTATTCTGCACCCCAAATGGGAGGGGGGGGGGGTCGTGATTGCACTTTTGATGTTTTTCTTGTTCAAACACACCCACACATCCTTCATTATGCTTACAAGGTGCTCGAGATCATATATAACCAAAGATCAATCAAGCAATTTTTCATATAATAAATTAGGCCTAAGCTATGGTATACTCATCAAGCCTAACAAAGAACATAAGCTAAAATTGGTATACTATGATTTCCTAAGCATACTAGGAATGATATTTTTTATAGGATTAAAACCATGTCAATCTTCTGCTGTTTATGCATGTGTTGAAACATACATTATGCCAGTGTAACCTCATTATTTAATTACAACCATGTAAAGTGGAAAATGTACTCTCATATATATATAGAAACAACATATAAAAACAAATGGTTCTCCCAATCACCTGGAAAGTCTCCTAAGCCAACTTCCAAGTGTGTTTGACTGATAAAGAAAGTTGGTTCTAAGTAATTATGTCATTTTTTTTCTAAAAGATTCTCTTCATTAACAATATCAATGTTTCCAGAACAAAAATTTCCCTTGGTTAGCCAATTATATTTTTTAATAATAAAAATAATGATGCAAATTCAAAATGACACAACAAAAATTAAATAAAACTTGAACTGATTAAGGTTCCTTTATTTGATTGAAAGTGACAGCACCTTGCTTCAACTGCAACATTGAACAAGTATTGGAGTATTTTATGAAATTTGAGAGAACTAGATTCTTCATATAGGACATGCTCCTATTTGATAATCTCTAAATATACAGTGTCTAAATACAACTCTCGTGCTAGTAAAGGTATAATTCAGGTTCTTCCCATCCTTTGAGTATATACTTCTAAAATATGGTACCATATGATCTGTAAATCCTTTGCTCAGTACAATATTTTGCATCAGAGTTGTTTGAATCTCTTTGTTTTTAATGATGGATAGGCATTGTAATTGTTACTCTTCCAAAGTTGTATCTTTCATTTCTAGAAGATGACTTGATCATAGTCAGGGTGGGGCAGCATAATTAAAACCTTGTACTATATATATTCAATTCTTCATGTTAAGATGTCAAACACATGCAGACATAACCTCATAGTTTGATCTCTATAATATTTCATATGTGTTTTGCCTTTTTCTTTGTTTTGCTTAACTTTCCCTAACATGCATAATTTCATGTATATAAAGAGAGCAGAGGCCTTCTAAAGCTTTTCATCATAAAAGAATCAGACAAATTACGATGGTTGGTCTGATGTGGATGGTCCATCCTAACAAACTTTGTCACAATAAGCATCCAAGAGTGAAGAATCATTTCTTGTTGTTTTTTATTAGGAGAGATATGAATTGTGTTGACATTCTAGTGCTATCTGACAGGGGATATAATCTGGGGATATTCTACAATTAAACCTTATTGCAAACCTCAAAGTTGTTTGTTGTTAAACAGAAAACATTCCCACTTTAGCTTATTGCCTAAAATATAGGGGGCTTAAAAAAGAAAAAAATGATTGAAACCTTCAGTCACTTGAGGTAACAAACATCAATACTAAACAGACAATAAGCATTAGATATAATTTGAGCATGATTTGTACATATATTCAATACCTAGGCTGATATGCTGTGTAGGTTGTGATTGTATTGATTGGTGATGCATGGACTTAACAGTATCTTTAGATGGCGAAGAGGATGTTATCCCTATTAATATTGGTGCAATTTTGCAATTGTGATTTCTTTAGATGTTATACATCTATATGGGTTTGGTTTGTCAGCGATCTTTAATAAGATATGATTAATGTGGTGCACTGAAGGTACAGAAGTTTGATATTGGATTGAAACTCATACCATTTTTATTTTGTAAGGTAGAATATGGAATCGAGGTGTGGTAGGGCTTCGTGGAGTCAAGATATGAAAAAATTGTTCATTGATTTATGCTTAGAACAAGTCAAATTAGGTGGTCGGCCTGGTTCAAACTTAAAAACATCGGCATGGAAGAAGGTGAGGGAAGAGTTTAATAAGCAAAATCTGACAAATTACGATCAGAGGCAATTTAAAAATTACTGGGACATGCTGAAGAAACAATGGAGTGCCTGGAAGAAATTAATTTCCATAACAGGCATAGGAGAGGTTGCCCCTGGACAAACAGTGCAGATGGACCAGGAGAGATGGGATGAGCAGATTAAGGTAATCTTTATTCATTGATAGGTTTACAAATGCTTGAGAAATACATACTAAATGCAGAAATTTTGGGTTTACAGGCTAATCCCGAGGTGAAACAGTTCAGATACAAACCCCTTCCTCATGCTGATGAGATGGAACAACTGTTTGGGGGGGTCACGGCCACAGGGGAGCACCAATTCACTCCGGCCAGAGAGGACTCCCTTCTAGATGACGATGGTAACTTTGCTTCCACGTCCCAGACCCCCTTCCCCATAGCATCCCCCTCGAGTGTTCCAGAAACTCCAATGCCTGACCCTGTTCGTGTTGAGTCTGAGGACAATTTGGATGAACCCATATCCTCAATGAGACACAAACGTCATTGTCCTCCAAGGTCGAAGAGAAAGTCAGTTTCTAGCGAATTTGTGGAGAAGATCGATGGAGTGCTTGATCGGATTGCAACCTCCGCTACCAGCCAGACAAGCGCGCTTTCCCATGGTGCGCATGCTCAGTATGTACCACCCCCACCCACAAGCGAAGAATGCTTTGCCTCCCTCCAACAGATGCCTGAGATTGACCCTGATTCTTAGCTATATGTGCTCGCCCTTCGCTTCTTTTTGGTTGATGAGCAGCGCAGGATTTGGATGCTGGAGAACAGGCCCAGTGCGAGGATTGCACTATTGCGTTCAGTGTTCAATAAATAGGTGTCTCTATGTGTATGTCTGATACTTTGCTTTCTGTGTGGATGATTCAAACTTATGTTTATGTTTATGTTTATGTTAGGTGTTGTATGGATGTTTATGTTTATGTTAGGTGTTGTATGGATGTTTATGTTCATGTTTAATGTATGGAAACTTATGTTATGTTATGTTTATGTTTAGTGAAATGTTTGAATGTTTATATTGATGTTTAGCAGATATGTATGGATGATTATGTTTGAACAGACATGTGGGGGATGGAAAGTTTGTGTTCGTGCAGGGAAGAAATCTAATGGATTCTAGTGCTCTCTTTTTGTTTATGTGTGTTTTAGGAATGGGTTCAGAACATGAGATGCTAGTTATGTTGGTGATGTATTTCATACAGGATCATGTTGATCAACAATGGGCACGAAGGGTAGTTCATGATTCTAGTTTGAGTGGGGAGGCCTATATGGATGCGATACTTGACGGACACCCACGCCCGTGTCTTGATTTATTTCGCATGGAACAGGAAGTGTTCAAGGCATTGGTTAAAGAATTTCGAGATGAAAGATGGTTGAAAGACACAAATAACGTCAAAGTTGAAGAACAACTATGTATCTTCCTACTAATTGTTGGACATAATGCGAGGAACAGAGTTTTCCAGGACCGCTTTCAACACTCCGGAGAGACCATATCCCGATACTTTAGGAAGGTCCTAAAGGCTTGTTTGAAACTGAGTGAACGAAATATCCAACCACCCGATTTGTCTCAAACACCTGATCAAATATTGAATAGTTCAAGATTTTACCCCGCATTCAAGGTACGAGCAACTTCATTTCATTGTGGGTGTAATTTTTGTGCTATTTTATGCTAGTTATAGACATTGGTGATGTATAAACTCAAATGGGCTAGTAACATGCTTGTATAGGATTGCATCGGCGCGCTGGATGGAACTCTGGTGCATGCAATCATAAATCGGGATAACCAAGTGCCATACAGGGATCGAAAAGGGGATTGTATGCAAAATGTGCTTGCCGTGTGTTCTTTTGACATGTTATTTACTTATGTAATGGCAGGGTGGGAAGGAACTGCCCATGATTCGCGTATCCTGTCGGAGACCATTAGAGACCCTTCATCATTGTTCCCATTGCCCCCTCCAAGAAAATATTATCTAGTGGATGCTGGATATACAAATAAAAGAGGATTTCTTGCACCCTACCGGAACGTCAGGTATTGGTTGGACGATTATAGGAACCGTGCAACACCTCAAAACAAAGAAGAGGTGTTCAATCAGTTGCACTCATCGTTGCGCAATGTGATTGAGCGCACATTTGGTGTGTGGAAGGCGCGCTTCCCTATTCTGAAGAGGATGGCATCATATCCATTTGATGTCCAAGTACGCCTGGTTCCCGCAACTATGGCTGTTCATAATTTTATCAGAAAGAAAAATCTACATGACAGCCTGTTCGAGCAATTTCAGAGTACCACAGTGGATGAGGATCGTTCCACCGAGCAGTTGTTCCCACAAGTTCGACCAGAGAACGATCAACAAGAAATGAATCGAGTGCGGGATGAGATTGCCAGTCTGCTAGTGTCTAGGCGTTGATGTTTCTATTGTTGTATCCCTAGCGATGTATGTACATTATAATGCTATATGTATGATGCATATTCTATTTTTGACAGCATGAAGAACGTTCATTCTGAGATTCATTGTGCTTGTGGCCGAGGACCAATGACTGTTCATATGGCACGGACAGATAAGAACTATGGGCGGTGGTTCTTTAGGTGCCCTACGAGATTGGTACGTGTTCTAATAAGTGCACTGATCTTCACTGATACACATATAGGTTGTTGGAAATTTTTCCTATTTCCGTATTGATTTTAATATTTGGTTGGATGCAGGACCACCGTGCTTCTTTCATGTGGGTAGATACATTGCCCAGGATAGGAGAGTTTCAAGATAATCAACCGCAAATCATTAGGAAGGTGGAGAAGGACAATGCAGGACCACGGCCAACGGGTTTAATGATTTTTAGATGTTGTGCATACTTTTGTATAGTGTTATTGGTGTTTGTTATTTTTGTTTTGCTTTTGATCCTAGCTATCAAGTAAATGTAGAATGTCTATTAGCCCATGCATATCTGTAACATTATAAATGTCTCCATATAGCAGTCAATTTTGTAACAGGTTTGAGAAAACTTCATATATGGGAGTGTCCCAATCCGAACAGTGCTGCTTATTATGACAGATCAATGAAATTAGATTGATTATATTTGTTTATGTGTACTTTATATGTTAAAATAAAACATTTCTATGTGCGCATTTTGATACAATTTATGTAACTGTCAAACTCTTACAAAAGGGACCCATTCCAATTTTTTGTTGTTCTGTATTTGAATTTTAATCAAGGCATTACGATGTGTTTGTAGTCCAATTGAGTAATCTTTGCAATTCTATGGAATATGTGAAAATTTATAAACATGTGGGTATTCAAACACTATATTGTTTTGGCTCTTCAAAGGAAATTGTGGGACTAATATTTTTAACATGTTAAAATAAAATAATCTTTAATATTTCCAAAAAACATGTTTATTTCATTTCAACCAAACATCAAAATAATATTCAGCACTTATAAAATGGACCAAAATACCCTTTCAATAATCACATAAGTCAACTGGTTAACCAAACACACTTATTTAAAATATTGCTTAATATTTTTCATTGAACCAAACGCTTTTTTTCCTAAAACTCTTAAAGATTATCATCCTTCCTCTTTCTGCACTTAACAATCAGCACTTAAAATCCGCTTTCCGCTGTTGCCAAACAGCCCCTTATTCTTACGATTCCCAACGTGAATAATTCAAAACACAACCAAACACAAAATCACTTTATCCTTATTTATACTCACTTATACTCGGATAAATAAATACCCAAGAATAAATCCTATTCTATATCCAAACGGAGGCTTAATGTTTCTAACATTTATTGAAGGGTTCGATCCTTGGCTCTTTTTTTTTTTTTTGGTGGTAGATGGCCCAGTGGGCCGAGGACCTCCCATTTAAGGGATCCTTGGGCTCTTTAGTGTTCAACACGCAATTGACTCTCAATATCTGCTACCAACAGTATGTTCACATTTGAAAAATGGTGATTAAAAAATCAAACATCATATATAAATAAAACATGTGTCATATACTAGAATTATAGATTGAAAACTTACCGAACCATCTCTTCCCAATCCAGATAGATACTCTCTGCTCAGGGGCGGATCTAAAGGTGGGCTCGGCCGGGTTGTAGCCCGGCCTAGATTTTATTTCGTTTTTTTATTTTTTGTTTTATATATTGAGATAATGTTACGTACAGACTTTTTTCAATCATAATTCCATTTTATGTTTTCAATTTTTTAAAAATAATGTATACTTTATTCAATGAGATATATGCATTTATTAAAAAAATGAAGCATATACTCTAATAAATTACATGGATACATTTATATAAAATATGTAAAATTTATATCAAAATATATACCTCATTATTGTGAATATATGTTAAGATGATTTTTTATCGACGCATATAAGACTGAAATAGGGGCTGAAAAAAAAATGATGTCATACTCCTTCTGCAGCTCCATTTGCAATCCACACCGTTTTTCCTTTTTTAAAAAAATATGCACTCTCTTATCTAAGTATATGTTGTTATATGAAGTGATACATAAATTGAGACACACTAGTGTGATTTTTTTCATTATAAATAAATAATTTTTTTATTCCATACACTATGATACCATACACTATGATACGTAGTATATACTACGTTATCACAGTGTATGAGGTTGTTAAAAAGATTGAATGTTTTTTTAATAACATATTATTTTGTATATAAAATAATTACATAAAATATATGAATAAAAATCTTTTTATATTAATATTTAATATAATCCATCAAAAAATATTGTCCTGGATCCGCCCTGTCTCTGCTCATTGAGTGATCAGTGTTCAAGCAAAACTTACCTTTTAATTAAAAAAAAAAATTTTTAATGAACCCCAACAACACTGGTCTATGAAATCCATCTTGGATGAACCCCTTAACCATAACCCACATGTTAGGAACAGTAGGTGAGTGTTTTATTATTTTTATTAAAGTAAACCCATGTATATATTTCTATGAGAAATGAACTGTCCATGACCACTCATTAAAATATATGTACAAACTTTATTCTTTCAATACATGATGAAACACATTTACATTACATTTTTTATGACCATCAACATAAACCAACATTAATAAATGCAAGAAACCAATCCTCCACCACCACCCAGCCAGTCACACCCCCATAACCACGTGTTCGCACCACCACCATCACCCCTACCAACCACTGTTCAGACACACTCTTTTAAACAATCCAAAAACCATCAAAATCATTACCACCACCACCACAACAACAACAACAATGCCCTCCTCCGCCAACCCCGCGCCACAGCCTTCCGCCCACGTGGCGCTCCTCCCGAGCGCTGGCATGGGCCACCTAACCCCCTTCCTCCGCCTTGCCTCCTACCTCGTCTCCCTCAACTGCCACGTCACCCTCCTCCGCCCCCTCCCCGTCGTCTCCTCCGCCGAGTCCCTCCAATTCTCTGATTTCCTCTCTTCCCACTCCACCGTCCACTGCCTCGACCTCCACCTCCTCCCCTTCGACCCCTCATCCGCCAACTCCACCGACCCTTTCTTCCTCCAATTCGAGTCCATAAGCCGCTCCGCGCCCGTCCTCCTCCCCCAACTCCTCCTCCCTCTCGACCCCAAACCTTCCGCGCTCATCACCGACATCTCCCTCGCCTCCTCCGTTGCCCCTGTCTCCCGCGCGCGCCTCAACCTCCCCTGCTTCGTCCTCTTCACCGCCTCCGCTTCCATGCTCTCCTTCTGCGCAAGCTTCCCCAAAACGGACAACATCTCCGGCTCCCCCTTCATCGATCGTTCGACGATCCCGCCCGTCCTGCGCGACCCGAACAACCTCTTCACGCAGCAGTTCTCCAACAACGGTGCCACCCTCGCCGCCACGGATGGCGTGCTCGTCAACACCTTCGACGCGCTCGAGCCGCGCGCGCTAGCCGCGCTTAACCGAGGGGAGGTACTCGAAGGCCTCCCGCGCGTATCCGCGATCGGGCCGCTGATGCCGCTTGAGAAGAAGCGCGGCAGGTCGGCGCCCGCGCGCGCGAGGGAGCTTGAGTGGCTGGACGGGCAGCCGGAGCGGTCGGTGGTGTACGTGAGCTTCGGGAGCCGGACAGCGCTCTCCGAGGCGCAGATCAAAGAGTTGGCGCGTGGGCTCGAGAGGAGCGGATTCAGGTTCGTAGGTGTATAGTACTCGATGCTTTTCAGATTATTGGTTAAAGTACTCCGGTTAGATATGTCGAGTAAAATGTTCAGTTCTGAATATAATGCATGTGAAATTTATTAAAATATGTCAATTTTAGAATTATCTAATAAATAGTATGATTATTTCCACACAGGGGCGGCGCCACATTGTTATACGAGGGGTCAATTGACCCATCCAAATTCTAAATAACATCAAACATTACCCCTATGTTAAGTTAACCCCATCAAAAAAATTAAAATCATTACCACATTCAAAATTTCACTTAAAAAATAAATAAAAATACAATGTGGACTGGTTGGGGGTGAGTGGTAGAGTAGGTGACACATATATAATATGTTGTGATGGCCTAGTAGGTCCATCAATATTTTTTAAACAAATTTATTCGGCTATCCCCACGTTAACCCAATACTAATATTGAAAGGATTACGTACAACCTTATTTTCAATCATAATTCCAGTCTACATGTGTTTTGAATTTTTTAAAAATAGTGTATCTCATCTAATGATGTATATACTTTTATAAGAAATGAAACATATGCTCCAATAAATTACACGGGTGCATTTATAGAAAATGTTAAAAAAATCTATCGGCGCATATACCTCGTTAATGTAAATATATGTTTTATTAATTTTTCTATCAAAGCATCTAAGAGTGGAATTGGGACTTGATTTTTTAAAACAATCAAAACAAATGAAGATTCAATATCAGACTCATTTAAATGCTTTATTTGATTGCGTAAAATTATTTTTGCATAAAGGGTTAACTTTTCGTGGTTAT
This sequence comes from Acorus calamus, assembly GCA_030737845.1. Lineage (NCBI taxonomy): Eukaryota > Viridiplantae > Streptophyta > Magnoliopsida > Acorales > Acoraceae > Acorus > Acorus calamus. Next base: position 18,379,247 of record CM060872.1, read on the forward strand.
GGTAAATTTGATGAGTCAACTAATAAGGGGAATTTTCTAGAGTTTTTTCAATTTTTGGGTGATCATAATTAATTTATTAATGAAATTGTATTGTAAAATACTCCAAAAATTAACAAGCTATGTTACCATGATATTCAAAAGGATATCTAAATACAACCACAACTGAAACTACTAATGTTTTTTTTTATATAAAAAAATAAACAATTGAAACTACTAATGCTATCATAATTGACCTTGCAAATATGAAATCTCGAGGGTAATTGTAAAAGTTTATATATTGGAAATCCTTGATCTCATTTATTTGATAAAATTTTTTTATTGTAAGTTGTTATATTTTCAAAAGAAAATTTTATATTTTTGATAAATATATAATAAGTGTGGATTTTTTTAAATTTTTGTAGTATTTAGTTTTTAAATGACCCCATCTATAAAAAATTCTGGAGCCACCACTGTCTCAACATGTATGATTTACATATGTATACGTAATACTTACCATACACAAACTTTGTGATTGTGATTTAGGTTCTTGTGGGTCATCAAAACGAAAGTGGTCGACAAGGAAGACAAGGAGGGGTTGGAGGGGCTATTCGGAGATGGGTTCATGGAGAAGGTGAAGGAGAGAGGGTTGGTGGTGAAGGATTGGGTGGAGCAAGAGGAGATACTCGCGCATGGGGCGGTCGCGGCGTTCGTGAGCCATTGCGGGTGGAACTCGGTGACGGAGGCGGCGATGCACGGGGTGCGCGTGCTCGCGTGGCCGCGCATCGGGGACCAGAGGATCAATGCGGGGGTGGTGGAGGCGGCGGGGATGGGGAGGCTGTTGAAGGGGTGGGAGTGGGGATGTGGAGGGGAGAAGGTGGTGGCCGGGGAGGTCGTCGAGGAGGCGTTGAGGGAGATCATGGAGGATGCGAGTGTCGGCGCGTGCGCGGCGTGCGTGAGGGAGGAGGCGGTGAGGGCGGTCGGGGTTGGGGGGAGCTCGCGCGAGAGTCTCGCGGGGCTTATAGAGAAGTGGAGCAAGTGTTGAGCGCGCGTGTGACGGCAAGGGGTCATTTGGATTAAACGATTGAAGTGAGGGGGTCAAATGGATATTTACATCAGAGGTATTGATCTGAAGGTGATATATGTATTTTTCCAGGTTTTTTTTTATTATTAATTATGCCATTACTCTTCTTTTTTTAATATCACGTGATGCCTTCTGACAAGATAAGCTAGTGTAATAAAATTTTAAGTAAAAATAGTTGTATTAAACCTCCTACTGAGGTGCCCAGATCCCATCTCTCTTTCTTTCCCTATTTCTTCTTTTAGGTCCCCCTACTCTTTATGTTGCTCATGTTCTCTGATTGGAAATGTATTTCTTTCTATATTAATACAAAGAAGTGGCAGACCCACTTAGTTTCATTTTAAAAAAAATAGTTATATTAAGTTTTTTTGAAAAAAACTATTTTTAGATTAAAAAAAATACATTAAATTTCTTTTACATTTTTTTTAAAAAGTGATCATATAATTCGTTTAAACATCCTTTATAAAAGTATATATCTCAGTAGATGACATATGTTATTTTTAAAATAATCAAAACAGATAGGGTTGGTTGCCTACAAAAGGGCTTATGTCCAACGTTTTCTTTTAGAAAATTGGCTCAGGCGGTCATGGAGGGTTGAAAAACTCAAATGCCAGATAAAGCAAGATCTAAGTTTATTGAAGGATTGAAAATATCTCATATTTATGGAAAAGCTTGTTGAAAAATTGTTCAGCGAATCAAGTATAAAAGCAATCACAAAGATAATATTGATTAGATTTATGTGGTTAGAGAAAAGTTAACCACATTCAAGGGGAGGAAAGAGAATTTCTGTGATTTGATGGATTAGAAACTTTATGTGATGAAACTACAAATCTGACTCTTGCTCTCAAATTCATGGTTGCCTCATATTCATATTAGAAAATTTAACTCAAAAAAAAATATATAGCCCAATACATGATCATAACCACCTAATACCCCCTTCTTCATCCCCTAACGACTTCATAGCTTGACCCATATTTTTCAATCACAGAGAGAAACAATATTTCGATCGCGAGGAAAATTTATTCTTGCAATTCTTCCTTAATGATTTAAAAACCAAAATTCAAAATACAAATCCAATTAAAGAAATTAACCAAATGATGCCCCTTTTAAGGGGGTGTGCTACCCCTTTCACTCCCTAGCAAGATAACTGCGTAACTTGACTGTCTTTTTATAGTCGTAGGGGCAAACAATATTTCAACCATGAGAACTGTTGTTGCATTCTTCTTTAATTATCTAAAAATCAAAATATAAGACATAAACCTAACAAAACTAACCAACCAACTGATCACCTTATCAGCCAGAATCATTGCTTATTTGCTTTGGAAGAACTCACTTTTATAGTTCTAATGTAAAGTTTCCTTCCCTACCACACTCATGCAAATCTTAGCTACCGGTATGTTTTACTCTATCCCGTTATTCACAAGGTTGATTTGTATCCAACGGAGAGCTAATACGTAAACATTACGTGTTAGGAACATGGAATATTTTTAAAGATTGAACAATTTACATTGAATTGAAAGCATTTTAGATTGGATTGGGCCATCAATGAAACAAAATGAATAACCATATGATTCGAATTACATGATTCAACTATATAAAACTACAATGAAATGAACCTTTCTGTAGCATTGAACAAATTTTTCATTAAATAAAAAAACAAGAGATTTTTAGTTTTAAGTCCCTACAAAGATGTCTATTTAGGATCGATCTCTCCCTTCTTCATATTTCTTTTTAAACCCAAGTTCAACTACCTATTTGGTTTTTAGTCTCTCCGTCAAATATTCATCCATACACCGTTAGTTTGTGAAATGTGATTTTATCTTTCAATCCTTGTAAACTATGTTATTTAGTGATCGGTTCCTCTCTTATTCATATTTCATTTTAAGTCCCCAATTTCAACAGTTTTTTCTTATTAGTCTTTGAACAAAATGTCTATATGATTTTGTAAGTATTTTGATATGTAAAATTTGTATACAAAATGTTTGCTAATATATCTAAATAAATAAGTATTTTAGTATTTTGATATTGATTTTCTAGTTCAACATATCTTCAACTTTCATCATTTGATTCAATTATGGTGTGTAGTGGTGTGGCCAAAATACTATAACAGTGGGAGAAAATCTTGGATCCTTCATGAATAATATTTTAAATATAAATAAATAAAAACTAAAATAGTAGTAGCTTCAATGTTAAATAAATAAATATATAATATAAATAGATTCCCCTAAAATCACAAATCTCTAAATAAATAAAAGTTTAGAACCAAGCAAAATAAAATTTTCATTTACTGCATACAAATTTTTTAATGTATTTAAAATTTTAAGTTAAATTTCTAAACACACTCAAAATATCTAATTTAATATTTCACAATTTTCAACTAAGAAAAAATCATTTAAATCAAAATTCAATAATGAAAAATCCTCAAAATTTGTTTATGTAATCATTATTTTTCTGCTTATATAATCAATTCTAATTAGACAGCTAAGACTATAAGAAAATACAATATTAGATTGGGTGGGCATATGCATTGTTGAATAATACTAAAATTGTCACTGAATATTTAACAATGAATATGCATTTTTTTATTTAAATATTTCACCAATAATTTTATATGCAAGTTTTAAATATCAAAATAGTTACAAAATCATATAGACATTTACAAGAACTGATAACTAAATAACATAGTTTACAGGAACTTAAAAATAAAATCACATTTCATAAACTAATGATGTATAAATGGATGTTTGACGGAGGGACTAAAAACTAAATAGGCAGTTGAATTTGAGGACTTAAAAAAATGTAAAGAAGGGAAGGATCAATCCCTGAAATAAGCATGTTCACATAGACTTAACATTAAAAGTCCCAAAATAATAATTTGAATGTTGTGTCCACTCAATTCAACTACACTAAAATAAATACATTCGCATCAAACAAATTGATACAGAAAGATGCAAATTATTTGGGAGCCATTATTTTACCAATTAAAAATGCCATCCGCCCGGTGTGGGTGTCATATCTCTATTTATCTTCTTCTGTTTTAGCTATGTTTTATTCTTCTTTCTTCTTATCTCATTCAATCATGTTCTTTATTATTTCTGAAATAGATTTTGACTACATTTCGTTCAAAAGAAGAAAAAAACCACCCACCAAAACGCGTGCGTGCTCAACACTCGCCCAACTTCTCTATAAGCCCCGCGAGACTATCGCGCGAGCCCCCCCCAACCGCGACGGCCTTCACTGCCTCCTCCCTCACGCGCGCCGCGCCCGCAACCACCCTCGCATCCTCCATGATTTCCCTCAACGCTTCCTCGACAACCTCTCCCACCACCACCTTCTCCCCTCCGCACCCCCACTCCCACCCCTTCAACAGCCTCCCCATCCCCGCCGCTTCCACCACCCCTGCATTGATCCGCTGATCCCCATTGCGCGGCCACGCGAGCACGTGCACCCCGTGCATCGCTGCTTCCGTCACCGAGTTCCACCCGCAGTGGCTCACGAACGTTGCGACCGCCCCGTGCGCGAGTATCTCCTCCTGCTCAACCCAATCCTTCACCACCAACCCCCTCTCCTTCACCCTCCCCATGAACCCATCCCCGAGTAGCCCCTCCAACCCCTCCTCGTCTTCCTTGTCAACCACTTTTGTTTTGACAGCCCATATGAACCTGAATCATAGTCACAGAGTTCGTGTACATCAAATATTAAGTAAGTGTTATGTTTTGGTGTAATATGTGTACATTCATGAATCATAAAGGTGGAGATAATTAGACTATTTGTTAGATAATTCAAGAAGTACGGAGTACCTGAATCCGCTCCTCTCGAGACCGCGCGCCAATTCTTTGATCTGTTCCTCGGAGAGCGCCGTCCGGCTCCCGAAGCTCACGTACACCACCGACCGCTCCGGCTGCCCATCCAGCCACTCCAGCTCCCTCGCCTGCGCGCGCCTCCTCTCAAGCGGCTTCAACGGCCCAATCGCGAACACGCGCGGGAGGCCTTCGAGGACCTCTCCTTGGTTCAGCGCGGCGAGCGCGCGCGTCTTGTGCGCGTCGAAGGTGTTGACGAGCACACCGTCCGTGCCGGCGAGGGCGGCGCCGTTGGTGGAAAACTGCTGCGTGAAGGGGTTGTTTGGGTCGCGAAGGACGGGCGGGATCATCGATGCGTCAACGAAGCGGGAGCCCGGGATGTTGAAGCTTGCGCAGAGGGAGAGCATGGAAGCGGAGGAGGTGAAGAGGACGAAACAGGGGAGGTTGAGGCGAGCGCGGGAGACGGGGGCGACGGAGGAGGCGAGGAAGATGTCGGTGACGAGAGCGGAAGGTTTGGGTTCGAGAGGGAGGAGGAGTTGGGGGAGGAGGAGGGGCGCGGAGCGGCTGATGGACTCGAATTGGAGGAAGAATGGGTCAGTGGAGTCTGCGGAGGAGGGTTGGAAGGGGAGGAGGTGGAGATCGAGGCAATGGACAGAGGGGTGGGAAGAGAGGAAATCAGAGAATTGTAGGGACTCGGCGGAGGAGACGATGGGGAGGGGGCGGAGGAGGGTGACGCGGCAGCCGAGGGAGACGAGGGAGGAGGCGAGGCGGAGGAAGGGGGTCAAGTGGCCCATACCCGCGCTTGGGAGGAGCGCCACATAAGCCGGGTCAGCGGAGGTGGGCATTATATGGGATTTTTTTGATGGTGGTGGTGGTGGTGGAGAGAGTGAAGTAGGAGAGATTTTGATGTTCAGGGTTGTTAAACACAGTCATATAAATAACTCTTTAGGTGAAATTTATATTTTTGATAAAAAAAAAATTTAGGTTAATTAAAAATAAGTTCACTCAAATTAAAATAAAATAATATAATTTTTTTTATATCAAAACACACGTATCTTATTAAATTTATTATTTATAAAAAATTAAAATATGCGAGTACAGTGCCTACCTTTTTTTTGTCCTTCCCTACAATGTTTAAAAGGGTGTGAATGATGGTGGTTGGTGAGATGGGTGGTAGAAGCACACGCTGTTTGGGGAGCTGTCATTTATAACCCCTTGTAAAGTGTCTAATACCCACATACTACCCTGTCTTTTTGGTGGTCCTTATAACCCCTTGCAAACCCATGGTAAATCCAAATAAATCCCTGTGTTAAAAAAATTGTTAATAGAATTTAAAAGGTTGCTATATTATTACTATATAAAAGGCTCTTAAACCAAAAACCTGCCGTTTGACCTATTTGTCCCTGTCAATTCATTCAATCCCATTACAGTCCATTCACACCACTTTAATGACAACCATTTTTTCATTTTACCCCTACACTTCTATCCAATTCCAAGAAAATCCATTTACATCATTTTAATCTCATTTATAGTATTTTATAATACATACATTTCATTATGCAACATATTCATTAATCTATAATTAAAATTGGTTATCATAATATTATTATGATACTCTTACATTTCTACTCAATCCCATGAAAATCTATTTACAACATTTTAATTTCATTTATAGTTTATTATAATACATACATTTTATAATGTAATATATTGATTAATTTATAGTTAAATTTGATTATCATAATATTATTAGGATAAGACATATATTATACATTAATAATATAATTCGTAAAAAAAAATCTCATTTCATATACAAAAACATGATACATTAAAAAAATAAAATATTAATATAATTCACATCTATTAATATTTATTTAATTCACACATATTTGAGTAGCATTTACTCTATTCACTTGGATTCTCGACTCTATTAATGCCCCAAATAATCAATGACCCATAAGATCTACCCAACAAAAAAATATAATTCACAGTAATTAAAAATGTAATCCAATAAAAAAAACAAACGTATAAAATACTGTTATAAAAAAATATTGCTATCAAAATGGACAAATTCGGATTTGAGCTTTGTGAATTTAACAATAGATTTAATCCAATGAAAATCCATTCATATCATTGTAATCTCATCCATAATTTATTCATATTTTCATCATATCATGCATGACATATTAAAATTTTAAGCTTCACATTTCATCATACTTATATGATTACTACTATAGATATATCATAAAATAATATTAATCATTTACATCATTTATGACATTCATATGCCGACTTATCCATGAAAAATTTTCTTTACATCAATTATGATTAAATTACATTAATAAGCTGACTAAATTTATATTAATATGTTTATTATTTTAAAATCATATTTGAATATCATAGTATTATTAGGATAAAAGAATTCTTATAAAATAAAAATATATTCAAAATTAGGATTATAAATTTATAATATGATTTTATTCACAAGATTTTAGGATATATATAAAAGATATAATGAAATATGTTTAAAACAAAAATAAAATTTAATTTAAATTCACAATTTAAATTATTGTTAAAATATGATTTTATTCATGTCTTCCAATGGCCAGAAATTTGAACTTTTAAAATTACTAATATTTTAACGATAACAATCCAGTCACTCATCTTCAATCTCATTCTTTTGTTCAAATTTACATGTGCAATGGCCTTGGATAACCTCTCAACTTCTTATTAAATGTTTGCATTTTTTCCAACTCTACCATTCATTACAAAAATTATGAATGTATTTAATTGCAGTGCATTCAATTGATTATTTTCCCTTATGATCACATCCTTCTACACGGACTTGGATCACCTCCCCACCTTCTTATTAAACATTTGTTTTTCATCTTCTGCTATTCATTTTTTTTCTTAGTCATCACAAATAAATATATTAATTACAATGCATTAAATTGAGTTTCTTTCCCCCTTTGTTAATTATATATTCATCGTTTTATCTTTTCATTGTCCTCCAAGCAATCCATTTTTTCACAATGTTTATTTTGGACTTTATGTTGCAAATAAACTAAATATGTTATTTTTTCATTTGGTTCCTCTTTTTAAAAAATTTGGCATGTATCTACTGTTAGAATAAAAAAAAATTCTCAAATAAGAAATTTGTTTTCCCTTTAACAGATTGATCCTCGATTCTCTATTCTGATTGGAAGTAGCGCAACAGTGGATCTGATATTTATTCATATATCTTTTGTAATATAATTTCATTATGATATTTTTATCATCATAATAGAGTACCATTTTTTTTATCTAATCATGAGAATATTATGATGTCCGAATTTAATTGACTATTTATCCAATTTAAAAAAATTTACTATTTGAAATTTTTTCCTCAATTTAGCTCTTCATAATACAGGATGTGTAGCTGTCTTCAAATTATTAAATCTGATGATATTAAAATATTTTATTTTAAATTTATTATCTATATCAATTGTTGATTTTTGCATTCACCATGTTTGAGTTTTAATGATACAGTTTATAATATTACCACTCTCCGTCGATCAGAGAACCCACATTCATAGTCTTGTCGATTCAAATTGTTGACCTCATTATTTATATTTTAAAAAAATTACCAGTGGACTATAAGTGCAATATTTTCCATTAACTAAAACAACTTTGATTATTCTACGTACTTCCAAATTACGTTACTGGAAATGCTTAGCCAATAACATTATAGGTTATTGATATGAAAATATCATAATGAAATTTCGTTGAGATCCACTCTGTGTTTTGAAATAAAGTCTTGTTTGATCCCATTTAAGAATTTATACAACTTCATTTATTTTATTTTTCCATTTGCATGGTACATAGAAACTTTGAAGTTATTCATATCTAAAGATCATCAAAAAATAATTTCCTAGATATTAGGGATTAGGATATATATGTGAGTGATGTGATGGCGCCTATTTAAATTTCATATTTTTATATTTTACCCTGGGAAACCCATCCAGGTATTGCAAACCAGGATATGTTTCTACCATACCCTCGATAAACTGTCACCACATCTACAATCACAAACACCAATAAAAAATAATTCCTTCAAACAAACAAACATGAATATCAAAGAACCTAATCTTCGCAGATTGACAATGAAATGTTTAATATAACAATAGTATTTCAATTAATTCATGCGAAGCTATATTAACAAGTTTGATTTCATTTTTAAATATTTGTTAAATTTCAATTTTCTGATAAATATTTTTTCGTATTGGGATGTCTTGTACTTAAGGGGTTGTAAACCTCTAAAAAAGAATGAATAAGATATTTTGATTTATTTGTGATATTTATTATACTTTCAATTATTTATGACTTTATCTTCTTATGTTCTTATTGTAGTGTATTATCTTCAACTACTTATCTGGTTGCATCATATTCTACGTCCACACCACTTTTAAACCAAAACAAGTAAGTTACCAACGTCCCTGAATATGATATATATATAAAAAAATATTTCATATAATGCCCTTTATTCAAGTATTTGAAGGATTTTATTACATAACATCCAACATAATGGAAAGGAGACCTAATAATTAACTTTGCTTCCTTAAAGAGAAATTGTTTATATTTATTGTTGTATTTAAATTATTTATTTATTGTACATGTGGGTGTCATGCAAGATATATATTCCTACTACAATGTTCAAAAATAAAGTTGCTTAAATTTACTGATAATGATAAATTTGCTTAAATTTTTTCCTTTGGTTCTCTTTTTTAAAAATTTGGCATGTCTCTACTGTTAGGAGAAAGAATTTTCAAATAATAAATTTGTTTTAAGAATAAAGGGGATTGTATTGTTTGTCTTCCTTTAAATGACTCTTAAAACACTTCTAATTTCATTTTTGTCCTTCTCAATTTATGCAAATCTGTCATTGTTCCAAATGCATTTCATTATTCATTCATTCATCCACCCCCTCCATCTCTTCGTAATGTATGTCTTTTTAAATTCTTGAAAATCTGTACTTGTCATATGACTATACATATTCTTGAATTCAATTTAATCATCCTTCAAGAAACAATAAATACCAAATAATTGTGTATTGTTGAATTCTTTATGAACTACTTCAATTTAGAATTCAATGAGATTCACACATTTTATTCATACCAGCCATGGTGGAGATGAGCACTGCTTGGATATAAAAGTTGATATTGGTGATGTGCGGACCGTCTCCAAAAGATCTCCAAACGGGTTCATGTTAATTTCTCTCTATATTTCTTTTTATTTATTTATTTATCTTTGGTGGATAGTTCTGATTTTATGATAATCATCGAAGCATCGTGGAGGCGGTTAAGCCGACCATTTTGTATTCATATTATACGTCTAAGGTTTTTTTTGGAGAGTTACACCCAATAAAAAGGAAAATATTTTTATCTCATATGGTTTCTTCTTTTTATTTGTTGTTAGAATTATACAATTAAAGTCTGAATAATGAGATTGTATGAAAGTGCAAAAGCAAACAAATATTCATGTTAGAAGACTACTGTAATTTATGAATAATGAGAATTAAAGTGTTACGATTATTATGCAATCATATGGAGGGCTAAATTTTAGATGAATTATTATATATGATCGAGTTGTGTCACGCATATCAAATTTTTTTAATATATTTTCTTTATTTTTTTAATGGGATAAAAATCTTAAAATGTTTCACTTTTATTAATTAAAAACTTCTGGATAAAAAAATTGGTCACTTTTTTTAATTTTTTGTCACTGATCCAAATTTATTTTTATTGACTTATCTTAACAAGTATTTAATGCAACTTAATATAGTTAATATTTATAATTCAAATCAACAAAATAATCCATGTGCATCGCACATGCACATTAGCTAGTACTATATAAAAGGTTGCTAAACCAAAAACCATCCATTTGACCATTCTACCCCTCTCAAGCACTTTAATCCTATCTCAATCAATCCACATAGCCATTTGATCATTTTGGCCCACCCATGATAATCAATTCACACTTCTTAAATCAAAATCATCATCAATCCCAAAACCATTTCACACCAAAACATTATTATTATTGATTACTGTTAAAACCCTTCAAATGAAAAATTCATTACTCATCAAATCTATCTATCTATATCTATATCTATCTATACTACCTATAAAAACATCAATCTTGAAAAAGCATTCACTTGACATGTTTACCATTTTCAATCCTTGAAAATCTATTCCTATCATAAATGACATTTTGTTTAGCATATTTACCCTTTCAATTTCTTGAAAACCATATGACATTATATTAAAATTATATAATGTGTTCAAATTTATGTATTTATTAATATATACACCCTTTCAAATTATATATCAATATATGCATATCTTAAAATATCTTAAATAAATTTGCATATGAAGTTTATGTTCAGATTGATATATCCTAACTAATAGAAAATCGTATCGTAATATGTGTTATATATAATACACATGTTATCAGATTAGCCTATATATAATGCATTATATATATAGGGTAATTAGCAAATATAGCACCAAGAAATTAAATATTAGCAAAAATAGCATCAAATATATAATATTTGTAAAAAGTAGCACTGATTGAGAAAAGAGATTTTTTTATGATTTGTTTAATTAAATTTTAATAGCTCAGAATTTTTTTTTACATATATTCACAATTGAGAAAAGACAAGATTATGGAAGATTTGTTTCTCTTTTATCTTTATCAATTAAATTTTTAAAAAGCACTATCCTTAAAAGATCTTCAATGATTTAATCTTCATGAGTTTCTCTTTCAATAGGATATATTTTTTTTAAAAATAACTCAGTCCATGATTTTCTCAGGATAATCACAAACAAATCTTCCATTCTTCGGTGATTTTAATCAAAGAAGAAAAAGTAATTACAATTTAAAATACAACTTAAAACAAAGGACGCGCCATATATATATATATAGTGCCTCCTTAAGAAAATAAAAAGACAAACAAAAACAAAGGTGGTGCCAGTGTTAAAAAAAAATTCATTGATTGGGTCCAGTTCTACTTTTTGTTAATATTTATATAGCGGTGCTAATTTTGCAAATATTCATTTCAGCTATGCTATTTATGCAAATTGCCTTATATATTAAACTAAATTTCATCTATATTATATGCTTATATGTATTTCCTTTTGATCAAGAGATGTGCCGTTCAAAAGATGTGTCATTTGACGGAACTCATTTATCCCATCCATGGAAGCCGTTCCATCTCCCTCTCTTTCAAGACATAAACGAATACGTCGTTCTGCCTTCCACCTGCGAAAAGACGTAAACGAATCACGAAAACCATTTTTCATTTCCCAAGCTTGCGATTTTTAGGCGTCTGTACTTAAACCTGTCCGCAATTCTGCACGAAAGTAGGAGGAGCAATGGATCCAGTGAAGAAGCCTAGGCGATGAACGTGTTCAGCTCCATCGGCATCAGGTGGTCAATAAGAGTTTCATGTCCTCGTCCAGTTGTGACTTGAGTTTCGGTAAGAACTCTCTCTCTCTCTCTCTCTAACATTGATTTGTTTGTAAAAAAAAATCTAATTGATTCATTCATCCATGTAATTGTTCTTCTTCAGCGTCTATGCTCACGGGTTTCACATCGCGATGACGGCGTTCATCGGATGAGTCTCGAGCACGAGCGGGAACTCATCTTCAAAGCACGTACCACTCTGGGGCTCCTATACGTATCTGTCGCCGTGTTCTGAACCTCCCTCCAACAGATCCTGTGTGCCCTTTCATTTGATTTCTTTATGATGTTTGTTACATTTGTTCATGTTTCAAATTTGTTTGTAAATATCTTAGATGTCATATGTGGTCTCATCAATCTCACACGGTTCATTTGTTTTTAGACTTCTATACTTAGGTGGTTATTTGGGGTGTTTAGGAGTAATATTTGGAGTGCTTCAAATGAATCTTGTTGTGGTTCGGTATGGGATCCTGACATCTGATCAAACTTGGCACACGAAGGTCATTTAAAAAAAAAAAACTTTTTATGTGATTGTCGAATTCAATTATGTTTGTTGTGGATTTGGTTAAATGATGAGGGGAAGTAGATGTAGTGTCCACTTTGGAATTCTAAGTTGGATTTGAATTACATTTATATTATTTATATTGTTATACATTTCTGATAATAAAAGTATGAGGCTTTATTAGTTACTCTTTCATTTGAGAATTGGATAGAGAAGAACCTTCAAATGTTGCATGTTGTAATTTTATTCCTTTTTAACCCTTTTTAGTCATGACAATTTTGGTCATTTTTTTTGGGGTTTTGTATGGCCAGTTCAATTATAGAGTAAAAATAGCAAAAGAAGAAGGCACATTACTGCCGCTCCATCTACTATCTAATTTATATTTTGCTCTACTTAGTGGAATTTATTAATTTTATTATGAATCTAATATTTAACGTGGAACAATCTTGTTTAAAACCCAGATTTCATTCCATATGAGTAATTTTGATCAACACACTGGTTACAATTGGAGAAAATATATCACATGTTTGTTTGCCTATATATAACATATGTATGTAACCTTTTATGTTGTTTTGTTTTGAGTATAGTTATCCATCTGCCCTCATTTACCATTATTTTTTCAAAACGGAACATTCTTGTGTTTCTTTATTTTTCATTATTTTTAACTGATATAATTTTTAAGATTGCAATTTTTTCCATCCTCCATGTACCTTCATATAAATAAGCTAGATATTATACATTTCTTTTAGATAAGTGTAATTCAATTTGGGGTTAAAGTATTCATCGATATATTGTAAAGATAGCTCTAATTGCAATCTTATTGTTAAAAATTGCAGGAAGTGACTGTGAAGAAGTTTTTAAAACGAGGACTTTTCAAGGACACATTGGATGAATTTAAAAGTGATAGGTGTGACAAGACAACTTTCTCTTTTGAGAATTCTTAATTACTATTTACACTTGTTTCACAATGAGAAAATCATGCCAGTTAGATTTTTTTATATACAATATAGAAAGTATTTTTGGTATATATTTTATTTGAAAAAAGAATTTCTCTGTGTATTCCTTTTGAAATATATACTTATACAATTGTACTATTTCACAGGAAATGAAAAGAGTAACGCTTGACAAATTTTTATAATTTGAATTTTCCAATATATTCATGTACATGTTAGTTGAGGTCCCTCTACTATTGATAATAATCCATTTTGATCCGATTACCATAGATATTCATTCATGGGTTTTTAGTCCCCCGTAGTTTTTATTATAACACTACTACAATTTTTGACATTGATCACGGTTGTTTTGATCACGCTTTCAAAAAAATCATGATCATAATAATGATAAAATAGTGATCTTTATAAAATATATGATTATAATTTTTAGTAAAACATGATATTTGATACCATAAAGATCATGATTTACTTAAAACAGTGATCGTTTAATAAATATTGGATCACGGTTAACTCATAGCGTGATTGTTTCCTATAAAAATGATTACATTTTAAAAGAAAACGTGATTGTTTCTTAAATAAAAGATCACGTTTAATGAAAGCGTTTTTGTTTCCTAAATAAAAGGTCACGTTTTAATGAAAGCGTGATTGTTTCCTAAAGAAAATATCACGTTCTAATTTGTTTCTTAAATAAAAGATCACGTTTTAATTGAAAGCATTATTGTTTCCTAAGTAAAAAAACCTAATGTGGTCCCCAAATGAATCTCATTCGACCCCACACCTTACCCTCTACCGATCCCACCTCCTCTGTGACCTTACCTCCTCTGCTGATCCAGCCCCCGCCACTGCTTCCTCTCTATTGACGACAACTCAGCCACCGCCGCCATTGCTGCTACCGCTTCTCCTCCACCGATGATGACTCATCCTCTGTCGACGTAGCCACGGCCATTTCCGCCCCTTCGCTCTCCACCGACTACTGAGCCGGGTAAGTCTCCATTTTTTCTCTGCATCTCTCCCTCTCCACATGGAATATGATGTGATTTCATTATCTAGAGTGACGAATATGATGGGTTTCACCTTATTGTAAACACTTCAATCGATTTTAAACGATTGTTGGCTACAAGATGCACGATTAAACATGCTGTGATTTCATTATCTAGAGTGACGAATATGATAGGTTTCACCATATTGTAAACACGATTAAACACTCCAATCGATCATTTTTTTGTTCAGATTTGATTTGACGATCCATTGTAGATTTTGATCTTGATTGGGCAGTTTCTTTGGATATTGTGACTTGGGGTTTATTTATGAAGTAATAGATCAATATTATCTTTGAATTGAGATCTAGGGTTTCTGATTTGAAGGATTTTATTTGATTTTATGGATTTTAGAATTTGAATGGAGAAGTATGCCTTTTTAGATTGATTGATTTGTAATTATTAGAGATGGTACAAATTCTTGACTTGTTAAAAAAAAAGTGGCTGCAAATCCATGTTGCATGGCATCACTTCCCCAAAATCATATAATAAAAATGATTAAATATAATCAATTTAATTAATTATAATATCATATAGTGTTATAAAAAATTTAATAGCGATTGGAATAACATCTACAAACGAAACCTCTACAAACGAATCACCATATAGAGGTCTCATGGGCATGGATGGAGAATGATGAAATATTTCTTTCTTATATCAAACCGTTCAAGCGGAAAAAAAAATTCTCATAAAGTTGTTAAGATTGCTTTTGAGATTTGTTAAATAAATTTTTAAATTTATATGCAAAATCAGAATTTGATTAGGATATATAAGGAATTGACTATTGATGAGATTAACCATCCATCTAATCAAACCCAATCCTGTTCATCCAAACAAAAATCTTAGTCCTCCATTTTAGTAAAAAAAAATGAATGATCAAAACCTAATAATAATAACAATATATATATATATATATATATATATATATATATAGATAAAAAAAATTATAGACCGACATCTTAAAAAAAATTCTCAAATAAAGTTTTCCATAAACATTAAATTCTGAAAATATAAATATTATAGGGAATCCGATGCCAACATTCTATAGGGAATCTGATAATTAAAACAACAGTTGAAGAAGAAAGAAGACCGGTGCCTCAAGAATGGATTTATTAGGGAAAAATACCTTTCACACCAAGACCAATACTTCATTGATCGAGCTTTCGGAAAATATCAACAAATGAAATTCTTTCATTCAATTACAAAATCCACCAGCGTAAACATCAAGGATTGGATATAGATGAGTACTTTAGTGGTCTTGTTAGTTGTGTATATGAGGTGATGAAAATTTAAGTAAATTGTGGACACACACACACGTACATATTATTTGGTCTAACAATTGTTCCCTAATTTTCAACTACTTGCATAAGTTGGTGGTAGATTCATGTCAACCATTAAGGTATGGATTTGTCAATCCATCCATATTCGCCTCCAACAAATATGAAGAAGATGCACAAGAGCTACAACAATGATTTCTCAAAGCTTTTGACTCTCACAAAGTATTTTTTGTTCTTCTCAACCTTAGGTAATTTTCTTTATTCTATAAATTATTATAATATTTATGAAGGTCATATTCATGTGTTATTTCCATGTCATATTTTTTTATAATTTAGGAATCATTGGATCTTGTTGATCATTAATCCAAAACAACATATTATTTATTATCTCGATCCATTAAACAATGGCATCATAAAGCATATCAAAATAGTCATAAACTTGTAAGTATTATATTATTCAATTTAAGTATTTGATATATTTAACATATTTATGAATTTTATGTTTTCCTTGATTTGAAGGGGAGTGAAATCGTATAATACACTCATCGGTGTTTCTTCAAAGAAAAATTCACAATGGATTCAAGTTTCGGTATGACTTATCATATTTTAAATTTTATTTTTAATCATAAATTTGATTTGTTTTTTTCAAATGTAAAATTTTAGTGCCCAAAACAAAGGGGAAACATCAAGTGTGGTTATTTTGTTATGAAGTATATGAAGGACCTCATCGATGATCAAAATATATCCATTCAAATTTTTGAGGTATTATAATCTCTTTTGGACCTTAACAACATTTTTCTCTTTACTTAATTGTTATTGAATCTCACAAATCAATTATCTAATTTTCAGAATTTTTCTTTATGCTATTCATGTACTTGTTGCTTTTTACATTACATTATATTGTGATATATAAAAATGCATTGATTTTGATAATTATGTTTGCCATTTCAGGTGATTATAAAATTTATCTATTTTGCGGCTCGATCAGAATTGTATATAGAATTGCGAGGCGACCTTAACTCTTTTTGTATATAGAATTGCGAGGCGAAGGTCATTGACTGAAGTGTTTTTTTTTGTGATGGAAGAAGTACAAGTTACACTTATTATTATTTTTTTACTTATAGTTATTTATAAAACAATTATGTGTGTGAAACAATACTTGTATGGAGTTTGATTCATATCAGATGAATGAAAGTATTTTTAATGATCATTTCTCTTTTGTTGTGTGAATTGAATTGTAAAAGCAGATACAATTAATATATGAAATTGTATAATTGTTCAGTAAATTATAATATTTTAATAATTTAAAGATCACAGATTGTTTATAAAATGTGATATTAAATAATGTAAAGATCACATATTGTTTATAAGACATGATCTTAAATAATATAACGATCACAGTTCTTCTCAAAACTGTGCTCTTTTGGATATGAAATATCACACTTTATAATATAAGCGTGATCAATTCATATACAACCATCACTGTTTATTGGAAAACCGTGATCATTTATCTCTTTTGCTCACTCTTCAAAATCGTGATAAAAAATATGATACAAACAATCACGCCCTTGTAGATCACAGTTCAAAACCATGATTAAAAGTCTTTAATCATAGTTTTAAACCATGATCAATATAAAAAAATTGTAAGTAAATTGAATAGTCTTTTCTCTAACAATCATAGCAATTTTTCAAATAAACATCCTCGCCTTCTTAATATGGTTGGTTTTACCTAAAAAGTCAATGAAAACTACCTTTTATAATTCCTTACAGTGGTTTGCCATTCAAATTCTATTTTTTAGGTTCAGTCCTAAAAGGCTAGAATGCATTGGGTATTGTAAAAGATGGGATCAAACATAAGAAAGTTTTCAGACATTCTCTTGAAATTAGGTGTCAAAAAATTTATTGTTAAATATGGTTTGAAAATTTGGAGAGTGATGATGTTACAAGTTCCAACAGTTCATGAACATTCATGATAATCTAATGCATTTTTTTTATTCAATTTTATATTATATTTGACATATATAGTGGGAGATATTTATATTTCACTCATCTAGACTATCTTATATTCTTCACAAAATTTAAGTGTAACATTTTTCAATTCGTATCATAAAAAAGGTCTGAAACAACATGAGAAATACTTTTGGTCTTTAATATGATAGTAAAAACATAATAATAATTCCATACTAATTTTCAATCATCATTTTCAACAAACTAATTCATGTGCAACACACATGTGCATCGACTAGTATATCTGAGTGTTGGATCCACCACACACCTATTGGTCAAGCTGGAACAAGGAACTCCAACTTTGTCATTCATTCCAATTGTGTGCATCTCAAAAATGAACTTCAATGGTGATATTTTTCTTTGGGTTTTAATTTTTTCTTTTGATTTACATTTTTATTTGTTTTGTGTTGAAAAGTTTTAAAGTATGATTTTTTATGGTTCATTTATGATTTTTTATGGTTCATTTGGTTTCAATTCTTTGCAAAGATGATTCGTGTAGTTTTTATTTCATTTTTTTGCTTGTATACCATCCAACAAAATACTATTTAATTTTATATCACTCTAAATAACCTATTTATTTTTAGGAATTTTTAGTTTTAAGTCCCCGTAAACTATAAGATTTAGCTATCGATCCCTCACTTCTTCATTCTTCATATTTAAATTTTAGTCCCTACATTTAAATGATATGTTCCTTTTTAGTCCCTGGGAGAGACCTATTCATAAATTATTTAGTTTGTTTTTTAGTCCCTAGGAGGGACCTACTCTTAAATTATTTAGTTTGTTTTTTAGTCCCTGGGAGGGACCTATTCCTAAATTATCATTTAAATGTAGGGACTAAAACCTAAATATGAAGAAATGAGTGATCAATCGCTAAATCCTATAGTTTACGGAGACTTAAAACTAAAAATCCCTTATTTTTATACCATTGAAATATATGGAAGTTTTGCATATTTACCATTCTAGTTAACTTCTATCTAAATTTTTATTAAAACAGTTAAAGTCTTGGAAAAAAATACCAAATTACCCTTATTTTTTTAATATTTTACCTTACCAAATATATTATTTATAAAAATAAAAAATATTAATTTTAACATGAAATTGATAAATTTCATCTAAAATTCAAAAACATAAAAATAAATCATACAGACCATTTATTAACAAAGACATAATAATAATTAATAATTACATTAGTAAAAATGAGAAAATTATTTTATAAATCATTAATCATATATATTACAAAATGACAAATTTGAAAAAAAATTAGATCTTGATTGGAAGAAAAGGAAGGAAGGGGTAAAGTTAAATGGCTCACTATTGATTTGGAAAGAACATGAAATTAATTAGATTATTATATTTAATTATTTACATTATGACAAACATTATATGTTGAGGTTATTTTTGTCATTTTTACTTCTTGGTTAAGAAACTAACTATAGTTAAAGTTTATTTTGATTAAAAATGATAAAAGAGGGGTACATTTTTACATTAAGAAAAATTCTAATAGTATAAAAATAAATACGTTATTTGTGGTAGTATAAAAATAAATATCATATTTTTTGATAATATACATGCAAGAAACCCTTGTTATTTTGGATTTTATATATGGCAGTATCTGATTTCTTCATTTGAGTATAGTTGATTAATGCAAATAAATTTTGGTCATTATTTTTAGAAACTGAAAAGAAAAAAATCTTGCTGGAGTTGGAGTTTTTGAGTCTTTCATCATGCTGAACTCAAACCCAACCCGAACCCGCAGGATGAAGCTCGGGTTGGGTTAGGATTGAGTTATTCAGGTTGAGGGTCGGGTTAGATTTAGGTTCAAATTGAGCACTAAAATCAGCAGGTTGGGTTTTGATAACCTTTTGGCCCAATCCAACCCGAGCTCCTTTTGGAAATTGGCTTTGAAGAGGGTATCATGGTGGATTGAAAAACTCAAATGCCAGATAAAGCAAGATAGTTTACTGAAGGACTGAAAATATCTCATATTTACATAAAAGCTTGTAGAAGAATTACTTAGCTAATCCAAGTATAAAAGCAATCACAAAGAGAAGAGATTTATGTGGATCGAGAAATGTTTACCACATGAGATTAGGAGAGGGAAGAGAATTTCTATAATTTTATGTGATCTGATGAGGCTACAAATCTTACTTTCCCTCTCAAATCCAAGGTTACCTCTTACTCATAGTAGAAAATCTAACTCACAAAAAATAATATATAGCATGATACATGATCATAATGTCCATGGAATACATAATTACTTGTCTTCACACGTGCTCTTTTTGGGGGGCGTTGCCCCTCTTATTCATCACCTAAAGAGCTTACCGTATAGCTCAACCCACATTTTCAGTCATAAGGACAAATAATGTTTCAACAATGGGAAAAATTCATTCTTACAATTCTTGCCTGATCTACAAACCAAAATTCAAGACATAAATCCAGTAAAATGATAACCCCTTTTGAGGGGGCGTGCTACCCCCTTTCACTCCCCAGTGAGATAATTGCGTAACTCTACTGGCTTTTTTTAGTCATAGGGGCAAACAATATTTAGAAAACTTTATTGATGCATTCTTCTTTAATAATTCAGAAATCAAAATATATCACATAAACCTAACAAAATTAACCAACCAACAGAAGCTTATCAGCCAGAAGCAATATTGATTTGGAAGAATTCACCTTATATAGTCCTATAGTAAAGTTTCCCTCCCTGCATTAGCTACTACCATGTTTTACTCTCTCTCTCTCTCTCTTGATTCACAAGGTTGATTACTCTCCAACAGAGAACTAACACATAAAACTACCGCTCCATTTGGATAGAGAATTAAGTTATTTTGAGGTTTATAACTATTTTAATATAGATATTATAAGGTTTATGACTATTCTAATATAATAAAAAAATAAAGTGATTTTTTATTTAATTGTGTTCTGAATTATTCTGATTGAGAAACGTAACAATAAAGTTTTGTTGTTTGGAATAAATGTAAATAAATTGTGAACAAAAATTTATAAAAAGTGAAAAATGATGAAAGTTGATTTACATGGAGTTGATGACAGTTGATTTTACAGTGATCTCACATATTCTTTTGGGTTGAATAACCTAAAATGATTTAATTCCAGATGTTGACTGAAATACTTATACCACTTTATACCAATTACTTCTAACAAACAGATTCTCATTTATTTCAGCCTTCCAAATACTCATTTTAATGTTATTCTGGCTAATTCCCACTTATTCCTGATCATATTCTCGAATCAAATGGGGGCTACAGGTGTTAGGAACATCAAAACATTTTTCAAAACTGAACAATCTACATTCAGTTGAAAAGGATTTTAAATTGAAATGGGCCATCCACTAATCAAACTGAATAACCATATAAATCAAATTACACTGCCCACAAATTGAACTATATAAACTACAATGAAATGAACCGTTTTTATAGCATTGAAATGAATTAAACAAATTTTACATTTTGGGGGGAGGGGGGGGGGGGATTGGCAATTTGAGTGTTGTGTGCATTCAATTCATCAACACTAAAATAAATATATAATTCGCATCAAACAAATGATAGGTAATGATGCAACAAATTTGAGAGTCATTATTCTACCAATTAAAAATGCCACCCAACAAAAAAAGGATTTTTTACTACCACAATTTCATTACAAAACAGATTTGCGTTCAAAACATACAAAAGGATAGATAAAAGAGCACCCTGAAGGAAAGGAAAGGGTTTGAGAATCATTATTCTACCATAATGTACACACGTTCAACACTTGCTCCGTTTCTCTATAAGACCCGCGAGACACTCGCGCGAGCTCCCCCCAACTCCAACAGCCCTCACCGCCTCGTCCCTCACGCGCGCCGCAACCGTGCCGACACTCACATCCTCCATGATCTTCCTCAACGCCTCCTCGATGACCTCGCCCGCCACCACCTTCTCCCCTCCGCATCCCCACTCCCACCCTTTCAACAGCCTCTCCATCCCCGCCGACTCCACCATCCCCGCATTGATCCGCTGGTCCCCGCCGCACGGCCACACGAGCATGCGCACCCCGTGCATCGCCGCCTCATGCGCGAGTATCTCCCCCTTCTCTACCCAGTGCTTCACCACCAACCCCCTGTCCAGTTTGGATATCAGGTTAAAACGTTAAGATTCTTATAATCTTATGTTTTAAACTCAGCCTTTAAAAATCGTTGTTTTATTAGATTTTTTAATCATAAGAGTTTTTGACATAAAAAGACAAAATAGTGGTTTGATAAACTAAATGCTAAATTAAAAATGTGTTTGGATATGAGTTTGAAAATTTTTAAATTTTTAGAATTTATTTAAAATCATATCCAATCAGGTCCACAGTTTATAATGTATTAGAAATTTAATAAAGCTATAGACCTCAATTAATTTTTTCTTATACTTACTACAAGTGGATTCATTCAGCTCAAAATAGTATGATATACATTTTTTTATCACAATATATACTTTATTAGTTGATGTTTACTACAAATGAGTCTGTGTTTTAAAGTTTGAGTCTTAACATTTTTCCTTTTTTTAAATAATAAATTTTTTTTTTAATAAAAAGAGTGTATCTACAAACGTTTAACATGTTACTATATCTACTAGTGTTTAAAACTAACTCGATTCGGTTTGTTGAGCCGGTTGAACCTTCAACTTGTTTAAATTTTGGATTTGTTTATCCTATAATCCCACCAATGTAACAAACCGAGAAAACTCAATCAACCCAGAAGTTGTAATGATGATTTTGAAAATCGACTACGAGTTGATTTATTAATCAATTAGATATTAAAGTCAAATCTTAAAAGATAATTTTGAAAAAACAATTTGTGGCAATTCATGGTTTACCTCATCAAAGATTAGGGCAAGGAGTTAGCTAGGGCCAAAGAAGGTGGGCGTACAGAGCGAAGATTTCGAGTTGTGGAGTAATCTGTGCTTACATCTTAGGTTCACAACCGAGTTTGGTGAGTCTAAATCCTCAGTGTCAAAACCACATAGGATTTCTATGACACTCTATGAAATCATGTCATGTAGATAGAACAATTTTATTTAAGTTATTCATACACAATTATTTTATAAATATCAAATAAAGTAAATGTATTTTTTATTGAGATTATTTTTTTATCATTTACGTGGCATTTTCTTATTAGTTGTAAAATGGATTATATGTACCATTCACACGGACGAGTTTGATTGGGGTGCTCTGTTTTCTCTCTTTGCTTTTGTTTTTTGTTTTTTTAGTGGATTGCACACCTTTTGTGACTGATTAGCTCCCTTTTTGTTTTTTTGTTTTTCACTTGGTTTTCTTACTCCCTCTGTTTTTCACTTCTTCTTCTTTTGTTTTTGTGAAAATTTCAGACCATTGTAATTCTTTCCTATGAAGTAATAGAACAGATACCTTTGTCTCAATTTTTTTTTCCAAGAGTTTTTTTTTTTTTGAGATAACAATAGACGTTCCTGTTGTGGAATTAGATGAAAATAGGGTGAAATATAAAAAAAATTCAGTAAAATAAAATATTGAAATAATAGAGAGAATCAGAAGGAGTGAGAGATGAATGGATGGATGAAGCCCGCTGCGACGCTTAAGGTGTTATTCGGCTCCTCCCGATGCAGAAGTCACGAACCGAACCGTCCCCAAGATCCACCAAGCTCACATAGAGTGCACTCTCAAGTGGAATCAGAAACTGGCTTAGAATTCTATCTCCATAAAAGAATTCGGGCTATTGGAATAATAGGACGTCAGAGCTATCTCTCACAAACTATCACAAGAGACTCTCTCTCTTTGAGTGAATACAAACTTTGTGACTTTGATGGATGGAATGACATACATGAGTCCCTTTATATAAGCATTTAGATTGCCCAGAGTCACCTCCAAATTTAAGGTACCCATTCAATTAAGAATAATTAACTTACAATTATTCCATGCATGATTCATTATTCCATAATCAATGGTGGTGACAAGTTTAAAGTACATGTATAAGGACTCTTCACTTTTCCATGCAAATGTTCATGTATTCACCTAGGTACATCCTTGAAATTAACATATGCACATTCATTGTTATAAATGTGGTTCATTCCAATCTAGGTACATCATAGAAATACTCCACACATGAACCTTGCAAAGTTAATACATGAATCAACAATTAATAGAATTCAATGCATGTACTTACTCCACCAATATACATGAATCATGACAAGTCCATATTCATATGCCAAATTCACATTCATATATATAGCCCTTGTCCATATTATATACATGCTCTATACTTAGCTAATTGGTGATTATTTGAAAGCATGTCAAAATAAATTAATATATTTAAACATAGAATTTTAAAACTTTATTTTTAAAAAACATTTCAAAAAACCAAGAGTTCCTGCCACGAATTATATTTGTGATACATCGCCCAATTTAAACACAAACATGTGCAAATAAGCAATGAAAAAAACATAACCTCAAGGGGAGGGGGGGGGGGGGGGGATAGGCAGCCACCGCGGGGACAGCACCAAGTAAATGAGAAACCGGCCTGTATTGATTTTCAAATAGTGTTTGTTTACCAAATAATGCGAGTTAGGCCACATGTGGGGGGTCGGCGGAGAAGGGCATTGTTTGGGTTTGTTGGTGGGTTGGGGTTGGGGGGGGGGGGGGGGGGCGGGAAGGTGGAGGAATTGAAGGAGGAGATATTTTTGATGTTTTTTTGAAGAGTGTTGTTAAGCGCAATCCTATTTATAGCTTATCGAGGTATATAATTCATTTGATGAAATATATGCTTTAATAAAAAAATTACATTAATTATAAATGAGTTCATTCAAATTAAAATAAAACTATATGTATTTTTCATCAAACTATATATTCATTTGATAGTATTTATCATTTTTTTTAAAATTAAAATAACTGGTACATTATGTGGATCGAGCTGTCTTTTTTTGTCACTGTTTTAAATAGTGTGTTTGATGGTGGTTGGTGAGGGGGGTGGTGGAGGTGTGCACACGTGGTTGTGGGAGCTGTCCTTATAAATCAATGTTTCCGAAGTAAAGTAGTTAAAGATTGGGGACCGATGTGGATATTATAACATCTCGTATTTTAATTGGTTTGGGTGGTTATATTTTGTCACCTGACAATATCTGGGTGGTTATAAATCAATGTTTGGAAAGTAATGCAGTTAAAGATTGGGAACCGAGTCTGGTTTCGAACCTTGCATGAAGCAAGGAGTCGGCAAAAAAAGCCGTGTGGGCTTTGGCTGTTACACGGGCTTTGATCTCATTGTCGGGTTAGATATGTAATAGTAATTTTTGTACTACTGGTATGTAAGAACATGTTTATTCTAGCGTGTCAAGACTTTGTAGTTCGCAAGTAGGTCTGTCAATTGATCGCGAGTTGATCCGGATCCGTCCTGAATCTAATCTGATAAAATGCATAAATATCCGATCTGAATAACTCGATAATCAAAATGGATCGGGTCTGGATCCACCCCGACATGATCCTATAAACCTGTTGAACCCAATTGACCCAATCCAAATATTATGTGATTTTTTTATTTATAATTCAACCTAAC
This sequence comes from Acorus calamus, assembly GCA_030737845.1. NCBI lineage: Eukaryota > Viridiplantae > Streptophyta > Magnoliopsida > Acorales > Acoraceae > Acorus > Acorus calamus. The sequence goes on from CM060872.1 coordinate 18,404,935, forward strand.
ATCCATGATTCAACCAAACATTTATAATTAAATATTAAATAATTTAAAATTTTAAACATTTGAAATATTTTTACAACATTTTAACTTCACGTAAAAGCATAATAATCTAAACCGTATTCCAAATATTCTCTCATAAAACATTAAAAAATCAAAATAGTAAATAACTATTTATAATACATTAAACTCTATTAAAAAGAAAAAAAATGAAGCCATTTTAGGTTCTCAAAAAGTTTTTCAATCTCTCCTTATCTGACTTGAGCTTATTAATGGGTCGGCCCGACCCGACCTGAACCAAGACCCGATATAGACCCGATCTGAAGGACTCGACAATTAAACGGGTCGAGTCCAGGTCCACCTTGACCCGAATCGCATTCGACCCGTCGACAGACATACCTGCAGGAGCCTTTGTGTACCAAAAAAATAAAAAATTGGGGGTCATCATTTTATGTTTCTAACCCACTACCTTCTTAAACCCACAACTTTCCTATTTGATTTTCTACCAGACCCACCACCTTATAAATATTCTTAAACAGAAACACCAATCCCACCGTTCACTCTCTCTTCTCTCTGGTTTCTTTCCTCATTCTTCTATCTACCTCCCCTGCTGCCATGAGAACGCTCCCGCGATGTTGGTCCTTGCGTTTCGCCTCCCCATGCCATCGATTCCGTGTGACATCATCACTGTGCTCTCGATCCACCATTCATTTGTTTTCTGTGATGCCCTAACAGTTACATTGTGTGACATATTGTTATTGATTGACGGAATGTTTTGATATATTAATGTTTAAATTTATGTTACTAACACTCATTTGGTTTTGTATACTAATAGATGCAATGGTTTTGGTATTCCAATGATTGAGAGGGTTTTCTGTAATGTTTTTGTAAATGAAATATTTATGTTCATATGTGTATATGAACAACTGAGAGATAATGCTTCAAAGTTTTGTGGTATATAAATTTGTCAACACGTGGTTTTGCATGTATTCTTGGAAGTTGTTGGGAATTAAAAATATAGTGTTAGTGTTGAGCCCATTTAAATGGCTCATTATTTGGTTGACAAAAAGTTGGATATACCCATTTTCCCTTTTCAACACATCCCACATCGGTTATATTCATCATTTCTTTCATCTTATACATTGAGACACACCCTTCCTTTATTGAGACTTGTTGGGCCAAACCCCTACGCGGGCGCACACGAGGCCCAGCCTATTAACCTGTGGGCTTGGATTTCTGGTAGAAAAATTAGTTAACCGGGCGTGCAAGCTCGCACGTCGTGTCTGCGCATGAGGCGGGCCGAGCCGGGTCGGGCTGCAGGCCACACATGGGCGCACGCAGGGAGGGGTGCAAATCCCTCTCCTCGGGCCAACTGGGCCCCTTTCACGGGCTCGGGCTAAGTGGTCGGTTCCAATTTTAATGCGCGCAATTAATTGGTTGACAATTTTAATGTACGTGTTTAATTGGTTGGTTTCCTTTAAACGTTTTCGAATGTTGTTGTGGTGCCTATATAAAGGTGTTGAATTGGTCCTCCTTCATCATCAGCGAAAACACACAAGTCCAGAGCACCTACAATCTCAATCAGCGTTCTTATTCTGTTTTTTTATTTAGCCTTTACAGAGGAGCCTTTTTCAACCTTCTTCATTCTCTTGCTCTCTGATCTGAGCGTCTAAAAGGATCGCGGATGTTCACTGTGGGCGGATGTTCACTGTGGTCTCCTTTTAGCTCGCACCCCGAGGAGGCATAACCATGGTGGTCGCATCTCTCAGTGGTAGGAGACATTCAACCATGTGCGTGAGGGGGGCTTATTCACCGATGACAGAGTGTCTTCACTCGCTTTCACATTTCCGGATACATTTTTCTAATCCCTATCTCATTTTATTTCATGCTTTTATAATATATTTTAGAGTATGCATGACTTAATATATATATGAGGTTTATATTTTATGTGGTAATTATAAGAATTTGTGTTTAACTTAATATTTATTTGCTACGCACAACAATCATGGTGAATAAGTACACAAATTCTTATATACGTGTGAAGAAATTAATTTTTAGTTTGTTGTGAATATGTAATAAATTTGAATGTGTGAATAACATAATTTTAGTTATTGCATGTTATTGCTATTCGGACAGTGGAGTTTAATATAGACAAATGAATTTGTTGTATTTATTTATTGATGATTGTTAGCCTACTGTTACGTTGCTTTGTAGGCTTATTATACATGTTATGAAGACATAGTTTCATACATTTAATCTCTGATTTTTCAAATGCTCAAGAGTTATTTGAATAAATTATGATTTATAAATCATAATTTATTCAAATAACTCTTGTTGATGCATTTCATGTCTTGATCTGGACTGTTACGATCACATGCATACGGCATGCACCATCTAATTATATAATATAGTGGTGATGATTGAAATGCATGTGTTTTAATTAGTTGGAGAATCTAATGCATACGTTTACGATTCATTTTCTTGAATGCATGCATGTACAAATTAAATATGCATGAAACGGTTTTTGATTATTATATGCTATTGACTGTTGAAAGGTCCCAGTGTACATCATCAAAGTTTAGAATAAATATGATTAAGATTATTTTTTATATTGACTCCTTACATGACATATTGAATGTAATGTTTAAATGACAGTCAATAGTGTTATTGTTGCATCTATTCATTCATTCTCTGACCATGGAAAATTATTTGAAATTAATTTGAAAGTTGTAACCAATTCCATGATAATTAAATGGCTAGTGTGTCAGTGTGTGTCTAATATATAGTTGTTTATATATTGCCTTTATGCATTTAAATGTTTGGTTCTTGAAACGTTAAATAATAACAAGTATGTTATTATTTTTATATATTTATTTTAGTCGTTTCAATCAAACCAATGTATCCATTATTATTGTTGTTCTTTCCATTTTTTACAGTTACATAATAATGTCAATATTTGAATTTGAATATGATAATTATTAGTTTGTTTAATGACTTGCAGATTATGTGAATTACAATATCATATCGGTTTTGTATCATTTTCAAATGCAAATGAATTATGAGTGTGACAATGATTTCTTTTCGTTTATATCATGTTTATTGGCTTTCATATAGCTTTCATATGGTGATAAATAGCAGGTGGTTTCATATTTAAGTGGACAACGCCCGTAGAATGTAAATGTGCATGAAACATTGCATGTTTTAAAAACCCACCATTATATATTGTATTATATCCTTCATGCAGCAATGGCTTTTTTTAACTGTTACAAGTCATCCCGAATCCAAAACGCATGAAATGAGTTTTAATTACATATTGCGTTACAACTTGGACTAATGATTGTATTATACATTTTTAATAAAAAGTCTGGATGTGTGTAAATGCAATATTAAAACATTTTAAGAGATGCTTTTTTAATTAGAGAATGCACATATTGTTGTCATCGTCTTGTTTGAGTTTTATTTGATTTTTGAGATTTAATATTTTTGTGGTGTTAGTGTTAATATTTGTGCAGGTGACATTTATGTATCCTAGATGGAAAACCTAGTGCACACTCATTCAGATATAATTTTTTACTTCAGATTTATTGGTATATAGTCACTGATGTCACTTTTCTTTGGAAATCTTATCAGTGGCCATCTCTTTCTATATGTGTTTAATACAGCATATTCAAGACTTTTGACTTTTTGAGAGCCCTATCTTCCCTCTGAATTAAGAAGTCAGATTGCCGAAGTGATCAGATCATGTTGAAGGCTTATTATATTATCTTATATGATGTTTTTTAGGTTCTTCTATATGGGTGCTTTAATCTTTGAGGATATCAGTATTCTTTCAGAGTTACATGGTTATTATATTTTTTGAAAAAACTCAATATCAGCAGTTTGTGATGCTATATATGCCGACGGTTAATTCATGGGAGTATTATATTATATACAGCGTATGTATGTGTGTATATATATATATATATATAGTAAATCGCACCCGACCGTCCGATGCGATGGACCCGTGATCGACGGCCCGTGGTCGATTACAATTTTAATGCGCGCAATTAATTGGTCAACAATTTTAATGTGCGTATTTAATTGGTCGGTTTCCTTTAAACGTTGTCGAACGTTTTTGTGGTGCCTATATAAAGGTGTCGAATTGGTCCTCATTCATCATTAGCGAAAACACACAAGTCCGAAGCCACCTACAATCTCAATCAGTGTTCTTCTTCTGTTTTTTGGTTTAGCCTTTATAGAGGAGCCTTTTTCAACCTTCTTCATTCTCTTGCTCTCTGATCTGAGCGTCTAAAAGGATCACGGATGTTCACTGTGGTCTCCTCGTAGCTCGCACCCCGAGGAGGCATAACCCTGGTGGTCGCATCTCTCAGTGGTAGGAGACATTCAACCATGTGCGTGAGGGGGGCTTATTCACCGAGGACAGAGTGTCGTCACTCGTTTCTACATTTCCGGATACATTTTTCTAATCCCTATCTTATTTTATTTCATACTTTTATAATATATTTTAGAGTATGCATGATTTAATATATATTTAAAGTTTATATTTTTATGTGATAATTATAAAAATTTGTGTTTAGTTTAATATTTATTTGCTATGCACAGCATATAGTTGGATTGGAAGTGACACGAGCGAGTTGAGCAAAGTGGAATTAATGGATATATTAAAGGGTTTGGGGAGGGAGTTTGGGGAATGGAATTAAGGATACATATGCACATTATTTATGCTCAATCACTTCAACCCGTCAATGGATAGCAAAAGTCAACCTCGAGCCATATTGTGTATCATGACAACCCCCCTGACTTACCAGAATCCAATGCGGTGGGCTCCCCAAACCCACTACCTAATAAATACACACATTCATTGAAACACTGTATCATATAGGCGTGCAACTTCGGTACCCAACTTGATATTTGGATGGGTTCAAATTAGATATTTTGATCATTGGGTTCACTCGACTTACCAGAGCCTAATTCGGGTTGAATTTAGGTTTTGGAGGTTTGGGTTGCTCAGGTTCAACCTGAACTCGAAGGTGCATTGAACATGGAGCGTTTGATTAGAATAGTAGATGATGAATAATATGTGAATAAGATATGAATAAGTTAGTAGATAATATTTATTAATTTGAAAATGATAGAACTATCCCCTATTAATTTTAATTTTTTTTTGTTTGGGTTATCTACCAAATTATTGTCAATTTGTGCACCCTCACTTCACATGAATCACCAATAATAGTTGTAAGTTATAAATGGGTTATCAGCACTTTTGCTCATTAAAAGGGCAATGGCAGCCTACAATGAAATCGAAACCTGTTAAAATGATCAAGATGTCATTTAATACCCAAATTCAGGTGTTATGCAATTACCATGTAAATTATCAATGAATGTCAAATGGCTAGTGGAAGGTGTGGTTGGATTGGTCAAGAAGACAATTAAGTCATTGAAGATCTGAGAATCACTGCCTATTTGAGAGGTCACGGTCACGGGGGTTGAATTTTTTTTCCGATGGGACATATGCAACATCAGAGGTGTTGCTTTGAAAAAAGAAAAAGTTGTCCCATGGGGCCCACATATTCGGACATATGGAATAACTCGAATTATCGCCCTTCTGTGGAATCCCAGTGTAGGGTTTTCCATGTTTATCCTGGCATACTTTAAACAACAAAAATCACCTATTTTGTGTTATCCTCACTTATTCCCTATCCAAATGAGGGCTTATAGTATATACTGTACAATGACAATATGCACTAATATAGTATATAGAGTATACACTATGACAATATACTATATATATACTCTACTAGTTTATACTTTACTAGCATATATACCGGCCCCCTGATACTAGTAAAGTGCATATTGTAATATGAAAAAAAAATTAAGGTTAAAGACATCTACATCCCAGTAAACATGAATAATCAATAAGTCCTCGTTAAAGTTGGTTGGGATAGACCTATGTCGCCAACCATAACCCAAATTATCTGTCGAGGAGTAGTTTTGTGAGCTTCATTTTTATCTTGTGAGTAGGAGAGAGATTAGATATTCATTCTACTTCTATCTCCTTGGTGAGTTGATTTCTTGCTCTTTAATTAGATATCCCTTTCTTTGAAATATAATTAAGGCGTATGCTTACCGTTTCTTAAAAAAAAAGAAAAAAAGAAGGAAAAACTTTCCCTAACTCTCATTTTGCTTTTTTGTCTTATTAGCATGGGGGAAACTTTCATTTTGAGTATTTTTGTTTATTCTTATTTTTATTTAATAAATTAAAACAATATTTATTTAAATTTTTTATTAATTTATTATGTGAAATATCCTTGTTGATTGTCTTTCAAAACTTTATTTATTTAAAAATATTTGACAAGTATGTTGTTTTTATATTATATTTCAGTTAAGCACACAAACAACATATTTTATTTTTTTGTCATTTTTTACCACTTTTCATAATAACACAAACAATGTGTTTTATTTTATGTCATTTTCCATCACAAGCATAAAAAACAATTTTTATTTTCCGTCATTTTCCATTACAAGCAAGCCTGTCAATGGGTCGGGTCCATGTCGGGTCGGAATGGACCCAGACTCGACCTGTTTTGATTGTCGGATCCTTCAATTCAAGTCCATATTGGGTCTCAGGTCTTTTGGGTCGGGTTGGGTTGACCCGCCAATATGTCTATATTAGACCAGGAGATATCAGACTTGGAGAGGTTAGAGATTTTCTTAAGGGTCTACAATGACTTCATTTTTTTATTGCCTTCTTTTTTGGGGAAGGAAATAAAGGATTTGAGAGAGGGAAGAGAGAGGAGGAGAAGAATGTGAGGAGGATTATGGTTTAGTAAGAGAGCACTGCACATTGGGGTGGTGGAGACCACACTTTCTTATGTTAATTTTTTTTCATTTCTATTTTTTCATGATGAATTTGAATAAATAGAGTCAAGGGTATTACAAATAATGAATGAAGCAGATATTTTGTTTGACCTATGATGCAGGCCCGGCCTCAGCTTGCATACAATAGCATACAACAAAAACACGTTTCTCTACCAAATAGCTAAGTATAGACCTATATATGGAAAAAGGGACATGTATGCCCCTCCCTACGGTCGAAGAAAGCCTGTCTTAAAACGTGTTAATGAATGAGGAAGTTCTTCACTATTTTGACTTTTTAACATTTTATGAGAGAACATTTGAATTACAGTTTGGTTTATTCTACTTATACAAGTAAAAAAATTATAAAAATATTTCAAATGTTTAAACTTTTAAATGATTATTTAGTATTTAGTTATAAATATTGGGTTGGATCATAAATTAAAAAAATCAAATAGTATTTGAGTTGGATCAATTGGGTCCATAGAATAGGGTCAGGGTGGACCCAGAGCCGACCCGTTTTGATTGTTGGGTCCTTCGAGCAGTGTATTTACGCCTTTTATCGGGTTAGGTTCAGGTCGAGTCTGGCTTGACCCAAGACCCGTTGACGGGCCTAATCACGTGCACAAACAATCATTTTTATTTTTCATCACTTTTTATATAATAGGTACGAACAACATATAAATTGGTGAAAGGGAAAAATATTTCTTTTCCGTCAGTTTTCTTTGACTCAAATTCTTTCCAAATAAAATTACATATCTCATTTCCCAAATTAAACCTAAAATTTCTCCACTCCCCAAATTGCTCCAACCATAATAGTAATGTTCTATTTCAATTTCAATTCTCCCTCTCTAATTTCAATTCTCTCTCCTAAATTTCTCTCTCTCTCCCTCTCTTCATTATATTATAATGTTGGCATAGTGCTCAAACTCTCTTAGAAAGGTATTTTTATATTTTTTTATTTCAGTATTTAAGTTGAATTCTCTTTATCGATTTAAAATTTTATTTAATTAAAAAATCCATACATTATTATTAGATGCATATATAATTTAAAATGTTTTGATTTTAATGATTATACAATATTTTTATCTTTTGTAATTGCAAGATTCAAGCAAATTTTTTTTTTTTGATAGAAACAGTAGGCATACGTCTTAATATATTAAGAACAAAGCCCAATACACATACATTTAAAAAAAGAAAGATAGAAGAGACATTCATAACTTGAGTAGAAGAGTGATCTACCGAACTCTGAACCCACAGACCCAGCACTAGTCTCCCTGTACTGTCTTTGGTCCGAGAAGATCACTTGATTTCACGTCAACTAGGTTGTGAAACCAAATTAGTTTTGTTTTAAAAAATATGTATAGGACCCTCTCTAAGGGCTAATTTGATAATGAGATAAGTGGTGAGATAAATAGTAATTATGGAGATAGGTTAGTAGATGTACAACTTATCCTTGTTTGGTATAAAAAATAATTGGGATAGACTGCAGACAGTTGTCCTAATTTTAAAATGAAAATAAAGATATTTTGTTCCACCTAAAGGTTGTAATAACATTTATGACAGCCTTTGGTCCCAATTTTAACAAAAGTAAATATGAATAAATTTGATAAATATTTTATCTTTTAAAATTAAAATAATTTATCTCTAAAACCTTAATTCATTGTTAAACTAGACCTAAAAGATCATCTAAAACCTTAAATAAATCAATTATTTAGATATATAAGTTAGTACGATTTGATACTGATGGACAGAACAAGGCTCGGCGGCTCCCTATTTATCCAGGGTGGTACACGGATCCTTTTGTTCCCGATCTTCCGGCTGGCGGCCGCCCGACCAGACTCTTCAGACGCTGCGAATTCGACACTTCAAATCAAAGCCATGGCGAAGGTTCTATAAAGCGTTCCCCTTTTTGTTCCTCAACTCGTTTTGAAACCGCTGTGAAGGCGAACATGTGTCTATGTTTTTAATTTGGGTTTCGTCAGATTGGCAGGGACGATGTTGTGAGAGGGCTATTAAAGGTGGCGCGCGAAGTCTCCGACGCCCTCTCTTGCGGGGACCCCGTCGTCGCATTGGAGTCCACTATAATCTCTCATGGTGGGTAAAACATCGTTTCCATCTCTTCAGTGCTTCAGTTCTTTGGTTGGGTAGATCAAACTGTGATTAGAAACGAGTGGAAGAGTGACCCAAATTGTTTTTGTTCATTGTGGGTTCATTTGGGTTTGTTTTTTCAAATTCAAAATTTGCTTTTTAGCTGTAAAAATTGTTTTTTTTTTTCTGTTTTGTTTTTGGTGGGTTTTAGCTGAAAAAAATTGCATAAGGAAGCATGAAAGATAGTTTTTTTATTGCTTAAAAAGTTTGATTGGGCATTTTTTTGGATTCAAATGTGCATTTTTAGCTGCAAAGATTGGTCTTTTTTCTGGGTTTTTTGACGTTTATTTTGTCTGATTGCATATTAACCTTACCCCTCTACATAGTTGATATTATGTTTATATGATTATTAGATTGATCAAATTGTAATCACAAAAAGCTTGGAACATTTTGGTTCTGTTGGTTTTTGTTTCCACATTGAAGACATTGCATATATATATTCAATGATGATTGTTGATGTTTAGTTTTCGCCTTCAGGAATGCCTTACCCGCAAAATTTACAGACTGCCAAAGATGTTGAGGCAATCATAAGGGAAAATGGAGCTGTACCTGCGACGATTGCTATATTGGATGGTGTTCCCTGTATAGGTATTTTACATTATTGCTTTTGTTTTATGATATCTGGGAAAGAAGTTCTGATGGATCATAATAGAAGGACTTGAAAGGAATTGTTTGTATTTGCTTTCCGTTGAGATTTAAGCAGGATGAGAATTTATTTCACTTACTTTTTAGTATCTAAAAAAAAACAATTTTATTGCTTAATAAGTTGAGCTGCACTGTTTGGTGATAGTAAGTTGAGATATTCAATAGTGGTTTTGGTTATTCATGAAATTTAATTCATTTTTTACATGATGAATTTACTTAATTTTTCATTTCAGGGTTGACCGATGAACAATTAGAGAGGCTTGCTATCCTTGGTACCAAAGCTCAGAAAACTGCTCGAAGAGATATCCCGCACATTGTGAGTGACTGTTGGATGTTAGTCCCATGTGTCTTCTTGGTTGCTATTCTTTGTGTCTTTTAATTATGTTAGGCAATGAAGTGGTGATGGCATTTTGTTCAATGAAGAAGTTCTATGTGAGTCCATGTTTCCTAAAGATTTAAAAATGTTTGCCTAACTGATTCTGTATCAAGAATAAAAAAAAACTGCTTCTCATTTTTCTTATGCTTGTATCACATGTGATTCATCATTAGAAGTCGAAAAGTTGGTCTAATTTTTTTGTGTGTGTGTGTGTATGGAGGTTCTCTGCTAGTATTAATGACGCTAAACAAAAAAAAAAGTTGCTGCTCGTTATATGTTGCTATCTGTGTCAAACTTAGATTCAAATTTTATGGTTTTGTGATTTGTTGACTCAGACATCGCTCATCAACTAATATGGATGGAAGTATCTTTTTCCAACAGTACTATTGAAACAATAAAAATTGACATCTTCGTTTAAAATAGTGCAACAAAATATCTATCTTACAATTGAACATTGCCATTATCCATTGAATGAGTTCAGCCGAACTAAGATATAGATTTCATGTTGTAATGTTTTATCATGGCTCACAAAACTGGCATACACATTTTCTCAAATGTTTTTTTTGAAGATAACATTTTCTCAAATGTTAACACAGCTTACCTGCAAGTTATGTGCTTGAAGATCCTCTATGAATTTAGTCTTTTTTTTAGTATCTTGTTTAAGGTTAGCAATTGGAGGTCTATTTACTCTGTGTTGTTCATAGTTACATTCATATAATATTGTTTTATTGTCTCATGGGTATGATGACTAGCGAACGAGCTACCATTTGAGATCTGCCATATTGAACTTGATTATGCTTAATTTTTATGCTAGGAGTGGACAAGGAAGAGAATTCTTATACTATTGGAAGGATTTTCTTTCTGTTTCTTTCATATATCCTCAAATCAACATTTGGAGAGAATATCTACTAGACTGTTTACTGCCATTCCAGTTCTGCCCCCTTTTGCTTTTTTCCCCACTCATGGACTCAATTAAAATGTTAATTTTGTGGGGTTAACAGATCGCAAATGAAGGAAATGGAGCAACAACTGTTTCTGCTACCATGTTTTTTGCTTCTATGGTAATTACTGTGCATTTATCTTCTATGTGAGCACCAATAACTTACAATTTTCTTAATCCATTCTATTGGATGTAATGCAGGCCGGCATACCATTGTTTGTTACTGGAGGGATTGGAGGTGTTCATAGATATGGGGAAAAAAGTATGATCCAGTCTGTTCAAATAAATTTTTTTTCTTATACTGCAAAATTCTTGATACCATCACCAGGGAGGGACTGCTTCCTCAGTTAATGAACGAATCTTTCTATTCAAGAAATTATCAATTTGAACAGAATTGAAGATTCACATCATTATGGACAAATTATCACATCATTATGGACAAATTATAAACTCTCATTTTTCCAGAGGAGAACTGTTTGTTTTGACAAAACACATTTTTGGTGGCACTGAAATCATTTTTTGAAAGCTATTCAAATTTCTTGGAAAGATACAGATCATACTTTGATAGTGTTATGCAATGCTAGCCATGTCCAAATTTGATATGACTCTCTCTTAAGTGTCATTGACTATTTATGTTTTGGTATAAAATTTGCAGCAATGGATATCTCCTCTGATCTTACTGAGCTTGGAAGAACTCCAGTAGCAGTAATCTCTGCTGGCGTGAAGTCAATTCTGGATATTCCTAGGACCCTGGAGTATCTGGTATGATCTGATTCAGAAATGTTTTGAAACATCATCAAGAAAAGGGAAAAATCAAGACTGATTGGACTCATTTAAATGCGCCGTTTTTTAAAAAGCAAAAATCTGCATCCCTCCCTTAGCTGACACGGTTGATTGTATATATTTATTGCGTCAGCCAAGACAAAGAGGCTTACATTTATTCACGTGTGACCATGCGCAAAGTGCGAATATAGATAATCATCATCTGGACATTTTGGGTGTTTGATATCAAGCTACAATTTTTGTCGCACGATTATCAAACTGCATTATTGAAAAGAGTCCGAATTTAAGTATTTTTTTTGTTTGGTTTGATAATAGGAAACTCAAGGAGTACCTGTTGCTGCTTATCAGACACACGAGTTACCCGCATTTTTCACAGAATCAAGTGGGTGCAAGGTGAACATCCAAATATATACATTTTGGTAGAGCCACCAAACAGGCACATTTCATACATCTAAGGATTCAATCATATCACATTCTTTCATTTTCTTTTCCTTTTTTGTACCATTTCTGTGCTATCATCAATGGTTTTCTGGGTGGCACAGAGATACTATGGTCTTTAAATTATGATTAGTTTTTTTTTCTCTCTTCATTTATCTCTTAATGATATGATATATTGATATTGTAATACAAACCTGTAAAACTCGAATATTTCTAGGAAAGCAGAACTGTTTCTGGAGGAAGGTCTGCTTTACCTGAAAACCTAACAACTAACATATTTCTTGTTGATCAATTTTAACATTTTCAGGTTCCATGTCGGCTTGACACTCCAGAACAGTGTGCTAAAGTTATATGTAAGTTCTATTTATGCTTTGCCCCCCTCTCCCTTTATAATTCGTATTTGAAAATTCTTGATTCTCATAACTTCCACTATACATGCAGATTCAAGCCTGAGTTATGGTCTTGGAAATGGTATTCTGATAGCGGTGCCCATACCCAAAGAGCATGCCGCTTCAGGAAATCTGATAGAGTCTGCCATACAAAGAGCTTTGAAAGAAGCTAGGTAAATCATTCCCCTATCATGATTTTGGACTTTATCTTTGCTATTCAAATCACACTTAAAATTCCAAACTTGATGTAAATCTGATTTGTTTGCTTCAGTGACAAAAACATTGTAGGGAATGCAGCCACGCCATTCTTGCTCGCAAGAGTGAATGAACTAACTGGAGGAGCTTCACTGACTGCCAGTATCCTTTCATTCAACCATCTTATAACTCTGTTTAGATTATTTGATGTGCCCAAATACTTTAGAGGTAGCCTTGCATGAGTGAAGAAATCTGATATATAGCCTGAACAGTTCTTTTTTTTTTGGCCAGTATAGCCTGGACAGTTCTGATAGAATTATTTATCATTACGGGTGCACAGAAAAAAATTTCACGGCAGGGCATACTTTGTTTTCATATTTTTCATCCACTTTGGTTTGCATGATATGAATTTTGTTGTTCTAGTAGATTTCCTTATTTGAGGCATAGACATCGCCCTCGTGAAAAACAATGCACTAATTGGCGCCAAGGTCGCTGCTGCTCTTGCCAACCTTAGAAGGAAAAACCATCATGGTGAGATTCTACTTTTCTTGTTTGCTAATTTTATTTTTCTTAATCGTCATGATGACATTATTATATTTGCTTCAACTACCCTTCTCCTCCACGAATACACCTGGTGCTTGTGAATGCGAATCATTAATATCAAACTCAAAGGTTTGAGAAATATAATTGCATCAAGTAGATGATACATGTAAATAATCTAGATAGATGATTTAGAATTGTATATACTAATGTATTTAAGAGGAACCCTAAGATTGGTTGGGTACACACTACACAGAATCCACCTACAAGCCTTATGCATCAAGCCCAGTGGATTCGAACTCGAGACCCATGGAGAAAAAAACCATACCTCTAGCTAAAGAAACCAAATTTGTATCTTTTGATTCATGTTGTCAAAACATCGGAACTCTTCTTTCCAGCTGGCAACACAAGTTGAATTACCACCATAAGAATTATTAAAATGTGCCAACACAGACAAAAAGAATTCACCCAAAAGAAGTGACGGGCATAACAAATTTTCAAGAAAGAAAACAACCTTGGACACCACACATTATATCACCATGGCTAAACTTTTTGGGATGAGGAGGTTACATATCTTTGTTGTTTCTGCTTATGTAAGATGTTTTCATATTTTCAGTTGCTGCATATGCTTGCAACTAATTTGTGACCTACCCAATATTTTTTTTGGGTATGTACGTGAATTTTCTTTTATCAGCCAGAGTAAGGCTCAAACTCACGGCCACTCGGTGAAAGAGTGGTTACCTCTACTAACCTGACAAGAGATGGTTCGGTAATCTACCCAATATTATTCTTGGATGTCTTTGTAAAATGTTTTCTTCTCTTGTTGCTTACAGGCCATGCAAGATCAGCTTTGTAGGTGGGGAGGGCAGTGGACTTAAGGAGGGAAATTCTATGATTCACACATAGAACTATCTCATACATCCCATGAATGCCTCTCCTTTGTAACTTTATTTCTTCTGCTTGAAAATCCATAGATGTTTTGAATTAGTTTAGTACAGGCACTTCAAGTTCTGATGGACTTGGTGTTTTTTGTGTTCTTATAATAAGTGTAAACTAGTGTCACATGTGCGCCATTGATATGTGTATCAATGTCAATAAATGTTAAATTTCTAAAAAGAAAAATTGAATGCATGTTTTTTTTTTTTTTTTTTCAGCATATACTATTTCAGGATTGCATATTGCATGAATGACTGACAATATTTTTAAGAAAAAAAATATTCTTTTAAAAATAATTCAACTTTTAAATTTTTTGAAATTAATTTTGCAGTAAAGGATTTAAATTTAATTTGAAACTTTAAAATTGAAAAGTCTAAAATTTAAGCTTCAAAATTTGAATTTACATTTAAAGTTAGAAATTTCAAAATATGCACATGCTATTTAGGCTACCTAAACTCCTCTACTTTATATAAGGGCATCTTTTGAGATAGGATTAGACACATGAAGTGTCTAATATATTAATTTTTTTCATTGAAATAGTATAAAACTATATAGGGTTAACACATGCGGTGTTTATGTCCCTATTATTAGACAACACTTCTGTCGATAATAAAAATCCTTCCTTTGGTTCTGGAATGGGTTAAACACACAAAATTATATATTTATATAACCTAGATGGGTTAAAAAATATTTTCTTGAATTTGCATATTTCCATAGGTTCTGGACTAGACATATGCTAAAGACAATATTTCTGCAAATTATATGTTCGTGTTATACTATGTCTATTTTTATTTCCTAAACAATTCGTTAGGGAACAGAAAAGTCCTCCATCTGGTTCTGGATGAGACACATGATATGTCTATATATTTATATATCATAGCCTCTGTCGATGGAAACAGAAGAAAAAAATAGAAAAAAATGAGGATTCAATGAATCCTGTGTTTGACTTCATTCAAGTTTTCTCAAAACATGGGCAGGATTGGTCTAGATAGATTACATGTAAGGCTCAAACATGAAGAGAGTGACAACGTCAAAAGCGGACTAGAGAGATGAGGAGCTCACTCATTTGGCAATGTGGGCAACATGATGTGTCGAAGAGGTATTCGAGAGGCACAAAAAAAAAAGAGGAAAGAGAGGGAAGAGAGAGGTCATGTTGAAATATGGTGGGTGGTAAGAATGATGTTTCTCATAGGGTGTTTATATAAGGTGGTGCTTAAGTGAAAAAATTAAAGGTGGTGAGCTAAAAGGTTGCCCTAAGCAAAAAAAGGTGATGGGAGTATCTGCCCAATTTCAAAATATGCACATATTATAAACACTTTATATATATTAATATATTAATATTGTTAAAAATATTATTTATAATATCACTTATGATATATTTAATTTGTTTTTATTCACACATGCAAACTCAATTTGTCTAAAATTCGTTAGAGAAGGGTGCCTCTATTTGCACCAATAAAGATCATGTAAGAAACTTTTATCATTTGGCAAGTGATACAACATGTTCTCCATACTTAAAAATAAATTGTGCCGTTATTAGTTTTTTTCTCATTCAAAATAGTCTTATATATCTTATTAGACGTTTTTTTCTC
Organism: Acorus calamus; assembly: GCA_030737845.1. Classification (NCBI taxonomy): domain Eukaryota; kingdom Viridiplantae; phylum Streptophyta; class Magnoliopsida; order Acorales; family Acoraceae; genus Acorus; species Acorus calamus. The sequence continues at coordinate 18,420,769 of CM060872.1, forward strand.
ATTAATTATTTTCTTGCATTTGCTAAAAATGGGTTTATTCAATTCAAAATGAAGAAATATACACTTTTATTAAAACATATACTTCATTAGATGATGTTCACTATTTAAAAAATAAATAAAAATATGTTTAGTCTGAGTTTTGGTTGGTAAAAAAAATTGAGTCTAACATTTTCCAAATAAAAATATTATCTTTGTGTGAGAGGTGAAAATGTCCTCCTCCTTGAATGGGTTGAACTCGAGGACGATTCGGGCTTGGATTGGGTAGATCTGCGAACGATGACAAAGGTGGATCGATTGACGGTGTTTGTCTGGACTGAACCTGATGTAAATCAGGATACTTACATATCCTTTTGGAGGGATCAAGTCACATGTAGTCCCTTTTTTACGAGAACCTCCGACGATGAAGCTCAATATCCATTAAAATAAGATTTCAAGCTTGGGTATAGGGTTCTCTTTTTTAAGGAAGAAGAAAAAGTCTCTTCCCTAATGAAGGGGATACTCTCCTATTTATAGTGGGAGGAGGTGTGCTTATTTCCATGAAAGTGTGAGCATATCATGGCCCAACCTAAGATAGTGTTGTGTTTATGACTCAATGTCATGGGTCAGGGCGGTATGGCTTTTTAAATGGATCTCAAGGTGTTACAGATTTAGGCTTCTACTATGCCCCCTCTTCTGGTCTTTGGACCGGGAGAGCAGAAGAACAGACTTAAGAGTGATTAGACCAAATCTTCAGACTCTTGGTCTTTCGGAGATCGGGAGAGCAGAAGATCAAACATTGGGGCTCCGCGTGCAAAATTCTTATCTGACTTTTGTCGAGGTGACATTTTTTTATTTCTTTCTGACTTTAACCTGTAAGACCTAGTTTACGGGGAAGACCAGAAAAGGTGAACTGCAGGGAAGACTTGAATTGGTGACCTGCAGGGAAGACCTGAAAAGTTGACCTTTAGGGAACACCTGAATAGATGACCGACAGGGAAGACCTGAAAAAATGATCGACATGGAAGACCTGAAAAGGTGACCTGTCAGGGAAGACCTGAAAATGTGACCGACAGGGAAAACCTCAAAAGGTGACCTATCAAGGAAGACCTGAATAGGTGACCTGTGCATGGAAGACCTGATCTTCTGGGAAGACCAGAATGGAAGACCAGGATGGAAGACCTACATGGAAGACTTGATCTTCAGGGAAGACCAGAATAGAAATCCTGCAGGGAAGACCTGATCTTCTGGGAAGACCAGAATGGAAGACCTGTAGGGAAGACCTGATCTTCTGGGAAGACCAGAATGGAAGTTCTGCAGGGAAGGCCCGATCTTCTGGGAAGACGAGAATGGAAGACCCGTAAGGAAGACCTGATCTTCTAGGAAGACCAGAATGGAAGACCCGCAGGGAAGACCTGATCTTCTGGGAAGACCAGAATGGAAGACCCGCAGGGAAGACCTGATCTTCTGGAAAGAAAAGAATGGAAGACCTGAAAAGGTGATCGGCAGGGTAAACCTGAAAAGATGACCTGCCATGAAAGACTTGAATATGTGACTGGCAGAGTAGACCTGAAAAGATCATCGGCAGGGTAGACCTAAAAAAGGTTATCAACATGGTAGACCTGAAAAGGTGAACTGCCATGAAAGACCTGAATAGGTGATCGGCAAGGTAGACCTGAAAAGGTCATCGGCAGAGTAGACCTGAAAATGTGACCTGCCATGAAAGACATGAATAGGTGACCGGCAGGGTAGACCTGAAAAGGTCATCAGCAAGGTAGACCTGAAAAAGTCATCGGCAAGGTAGACCTGAAAAGGTCATCGGAATTGTAGACCTAAAAAGGTGACCTGTCATGGAAGACCTGAAAAGGTGACCTGCCATGGAAGACCTGAAAAGGTCATCGGCAGGGTAGACCTGAAAAGGTTATCGACAGGGTAGACCTGAAAAGGTTATTGACAGGGTAGACCTGATCTTCTGGGAAGATCGGAATGGAAGACCTGTAGGGAAGACTTGATCTTCTGGGAAGACCTGTTGGGAAGACCTGATCTTCTGGGAAGATCGGAATGGAAGACCTGTAGGGAAGATCAGAATGTAAGTCCTGTAGGGAAGACCTAGGGGTGCAACTTGGGCGGGTTGAATCCGTTCCAATCCGGTTCATGGACGGGTTTGAGTTGGGGTTTTTCTATGTCGGGTTCAACCCGACCCGGACCCAAATTAACCCGAACCCAATTTGGGTCGGGTTCGTGTGGGGGGGTTCAACCCGCGGGCTCAACCCGAACCCGACCCCCAGGTTAACAAATGTTATGTTGCCATAACAATATATCTATATCTAAAACCCTAAATTCATAAAATACAATAAACAATTATACAAATTAGAGCATCACTACGTTTGTTGTATTCGGGTTAATTTATCATAGATATTTACTTTTAATTATTTATATATAAGGTTTAATTAATAATTAATTAGGGTTTGTTGTGTTGTTTATTAAATATTTTTTATGATATTTTAGGTGTTAAACCCGAACCCGACCCGACCCAAACCCGACCCGAGCACGAATTCAATCCGAACCCGACCGAACCCGAATTCAACCCGAACCCAACCCGAACCCGTGGGTTGAGGTCGGGTTCGGGTTCGGGTTGAACCCTTCGGGTTGAGGCCGGGTTCGGGCTCGGGTTCGGGTTGGGCTCTCTGCAATGCTGGTTAAAGTCGAACCCGACCCGAATCTGACCCAACCCGCCTGAGTTGCACCCCTAGAAAGACCTGATCTTCTAGGAAGACTAGAATGGAAGACTTGGTCTGCCCCCAATCCGATATGGACGAGTACGACTTATGTGTATGCGCGACCTCATCCATGTCACGTCCCATTGGAAAGCGTCTTAATTGTGCCGTTGCAGCTAGTGTGCGACCCTTAGTTCAGGGTGACTCGAGTGCTACCCAATAAGTGAATAGAGTATAGCTCCTCGCGACCCTTAACCTGATCGGTGACAAGAGGCAAAGTCTTAACTCCTCGTGACCTCATTTGTGTCATGTCCCATTGGAGTGCGTCTTGGTTGCCGTTGCAGCTAGGTGTGCGTCACCTCTTATTCCGAATGGACGAGTACGACTTATTTATATGTGCGACCTTGAGTCCATAGTAGATGGGTGCGGCTTAAGGGTGTGTCACCTCTTATTCCGAGATGGACGAGTACAACTTATTTGTATGCGCGACCTTGGGTCCATAACAAATTAGTACGGCTTAAGGGTGTGTCACCTCTTATTCTGAGATGGACAAGTACGACTTATTTGTATATGCGACCTCGGGTCCATAACAAATGGGGCGGCTTAAGGGGTGCGTCACCTCTTATTCCCAGATGGACGAGTACGATTTATTTGTATGCGGGACCTCAGGTCCATAACAGATGGATGTGGCTTAAGGGGTGTATCACCTCTTATTATGAGATGGACGAGTATGACTTATTTATATGTGCGACTTCGGGTCCATAACAAATGGGTGCAGCTTAAGATGTCCCGTTCGTTGAGAAGACTTGAAGAGGTGCCTATTGAGAAGACCAAATGAGGGATCCGCAGATAACACTAGATGAGGTAGCAGGACTAAGCGTCCTTTAATTCCAAGGTACTTCTTCACCGAGCTAACTTATTATAATAAATCGCAATTCTTTATTGCAAAATGATGGAAAGGAATTGAAAGGCTTCCTCCACTATTCTATCAATCATCATTAGCTTTTGGCGGACTATCAAATCATTGTAACCCCGAGCCATGCAATACTCCTAACCGAGCCATGTAATAATGCGCGGTTCTTCTCTTTCCTCCAAAGCATCAAATGGATCTCCTCATCATCCACGTTTTCAAAATTGAACAAAGTGAACTCATCCGATCGGTCGTCCCCCGTCAGATCGGATGGTCCACGTTGCAACTCGTGATGGAATCTAGAGTAAACGAGTAGTGAAATATATGGGTGGAAGAAACAATATGAGGCAGGACAGTTTTCTACACCGTCCTCTCTAAGAACTCTCTGGGGAATTTGGATAGCGCCGACGAGCAGCAGGAGGAGTCAGACCCGAATTCAGAGAAGGCTAGGTAGTCAGGACCCTCGTCAATTCTCAATATTTTTTGAAGGGGAACATATGTGAGATCCGACAAGAACCCCAACTCGCAAGCGTCGTTGGGCACTCTGTCTTCGGTTCCAGCATGAATCTCAAGACGCAGTGATCCGTCTTGAAAAACATGATGATGGATGTCGCGTTCACCGTTCCTTTGAAGGGGAAGATCGTCGGCTTGGAGCCCTTGTTCTGAGCCTTCATGATGTTGATTTTTTTGGCGTGATTCCATGCCGGGCGATTCGGGTGGAGCCAACCTCAGAATTTTCTTCCATCTGTAGTAGGAGTGTGTGATCGGACGAGAATCACTAGCGAAGATCACATCCACCGCGAAGAACCTCCGTTTCTTGGGCCGATTCCTCTCCGCCGATCTAGATCCCCTGATCTTCATCTTGCTCGTCCTCCACCGACGCGCCGTCGTCTTGCTCTCTGAGGTTTCCGTTCATTGAAAGTGGACGAAGAGGAAGCCGAGGTGACCTCCACTGACGCACCGTCGTCTTGCTCTCTGAGGCTTCGGCATGGAGTCTCTATTCCTATTTGGAATTACTCGACAGAGGATCGGATCGGCCATTAGAGACGATGCTCTGATTTCTCTATTTTTTTAGAGTAGTTTGAGAGAGAGCACGATCTGCACTTTGAATTGTTCACCGAAATGGAGAGGGAAGTGGGAGTCGTTGCTCATGTGATCTTCTTCTTCGTCAAGGACCTTCTGGCGGCCTTTTTGAGCTATGCTACATGAATTCGCCTCGCTTCTCCTCGGTGCTTCTTCTTCAGGTACTGAAGGACGCAGAGGTTGGTCCGAGATGGTGGTCTTCGTCAAGATTCACTCCAGCAACTTCTCCAAACGGAGATCTAGTTTACCTCATGGATTTGCTCAGGATTCATGACTAGAGACATGAAAGGAGGTCTTGCCCCTAGCATCGCCTCGTCATTCAAGCTAGATCCATTGATGCCGCTCCTCATCTTCGTCATCTCTTCCAGATCTTGTTTAGGGAAAGGCTTTTTGCCTCGTGTCCCATAGACGGCGCCATTTGTGAGAGATAAAAATGTCCTCCTTGAATGGGCTGGACTAAAGGACGGTCCAGGCTTCGTTTGGGTAGATCTGCGAAGAGATGACAACGGTGGAAGAGACGACAAGGGTGGATCGATTAACGGTGTTTGTATGGACTAAACCTGATGTAAATCAGGCTGCCTACGTATATTTTTTTAGGGATCAAGCCACACATGGTTTATTTTTTATGAGAACCTTCGACGATGAAACCCAATCTCTATTAAAATGAGATTTCAAGCTTGGGTCTAGGGTTCTCTTTTTTGGAGAAGAATAAAAAGTCTCTCTCCTGATGAAGGAGATACCCTCCTATTTATAGTGGGAGGGAGTGTGCTTATTTCCATGGAAGTGTGAGTATATAATGGCCCAACCTGAGATAGTGTTGTATTTATGGCCCATGTTATGGGCCAGGGTGGTATGACATTTTAAATAGATCCTAAGGTGTGACTAATTTTGGCTTCTACACCTTACAAGCCGACTCTCGGGTTCTTCACAAAATATGCCTGCTAGTATAGTTTTGGGGAGATGGTGGATGTGTTTATTAAAGAAATGTTAATAAAACAATAATGATTTTTGAGCCACAATTGCTAGACCCCATCCCGAGCCTCAATTGCTACACCCCATCCCAAGTTTGAATTATCCATATTACCTCCTCTAACTAATCAGATTGAGCTTTACATAACTGCCCCATTAATCCCGATGTGGTTATGTTTTTGAAAGATTCTTTCCCTTTTAAAGATATCAATCAATTGGACCCCCAAACAAATATCAATTTCATTTTTTTATTCAGATTCGTTCAGTGGAGAAAAGAAAGATTACACGATTTTTTTTGTGTGCGAACTGATTGTGATGCAAACAATGGTGATCTATCCAGATTTAGCTTTTTTGGACCCCAAAAAAATCACGATTTACAATTTTTAGTTTCAGATTGATCGGTAGAACTGAAAACAAATATCGAATTCATATACATGTATCTAAATTCGATATTTGTTTCAAATTTTTTTATTCAAATTTATTCGGTGGAGAAGAGAAGAACTACACGATTTTTTTTTGTGCGAACTGATTGTGATGCAAATAACTGTGATCCATCTATGTTAGATTTTTTTGGACTCCCAAAAAAATCCTGATTTACAATTTTTAGTTTCAAATTGATCGATGAAACTGGAAATAAATATCGAATTCAGATACATATATCTGAATTCGATATTTGTTTCAGATTTTCAGATACAAATTTGTGAATGATGTATTCGTTATATCATTTATTTTTCAGACTCAGAAAATGCACAAGAAAACCTAAAACAAATGAAAAATATCAAATATTTTTTTCTCAAATCTAGATACACTGAAAAACCTAAACAAATTAACAATGTCAAATATTATTTTTCTCAAACGTAGATAAACAAATAATTATTTTAGATCTGAAACACATATTCTTTAAATGGATTTCAGATACACTCAGATGAACAAATGAACAATGTGTTGAAGGGAACTTTGACGATTGAAACGTTATGTTTAATTTTTTAAATCAGTGATTTCATTTTTCAAGAAGTGCAAAAATGTCTTATAGTGGTCCTGTTTATGTCGTAAAAAAAAAGAAAAGACTTGGGAGGTTCTTTTTTATTGTTTGAAAATGTGAAAGAGGGAATCAATATGAGAATGTCACCTATTGTGGCTCATCAATTGGGCTTAATTTCTGGGGCTTAGGTAGCAACACTGTTTCAAAAAATTAGATGGGTGTATTTATTAAGAATCCTACTTATTAGAAAATCTACATGAATCTTTATCAACCGGATATATTTAAAGAGACTTAACTTACAATTTAGATGGATGCAAATGGAGTGTATCATTTCCCATGTAGGCCTGGTTTGACATTAGAATAAAGGGATGAAATAAGGAAAAAAATTGAGTTAAATCACTTATTATCTCATATGACAAGAAAAAAAAGGGATAAAGCGTGAACAATTGTCCACATTTTGAGATAAAAAATGAGGATAGTTTGTTCTAGGTGAAAGGTTGAATAGACTTTGTCCTAATTTTTTTTCTATTTTGTAAAATTGGGATAACATTTATAACTATCTTTCTCAAAATAATAATAATAATAATAATAATAATAATAATAATAATAATAATAATAATAATAATAATAATGTGTTTCACCAAACAATATTAATACCTCATTAATAGAAAGAGCAGATTTAATGTTTTTTAAAAAAATTTAAAGTTATCTTATATTTGATCCAAATGTAAGATTGAGGATAATAACATGAAAAATGAGGATAATAAAAAATATTACCAAATACAAATCCAGATAAAAATAGTGATTTTTTTATCCTCATAAATTAGGTTAACTTATCCTAAAAATTTATCTATTTATCAAACTATGCCTTTTGGTATGCATAAGTGTGGGTCTGATTCAACCTAGCCCAATATTTTCCCCAATTGGGCCGACCCGGCCCACAACCACTCCGGCTCGTGAAGAACGACTGTCCATCATGAGTGGCTCTATTTGAGTCTCTCTGATTTGTAAGTAAGCCCCCTTTAAATGGATTGTTAAAGATCCATTTAGATTTTTCTAATAAATAAGTTCACTTAATTTTTTTAATTAATATTTTTTTAATAAGCATTCATATTGTGTATATATATATGATAAAATGTGAGGAGAGGGGCTTACTTACGATTTAGGGGCCGAAATAAAGCCACCCGTCCATCATAGACAGAAGAGAAGAGAGTCGGACCGGAGACGAAAATGATCCATAACGTCCTCCGCGCGCGGTGGGTTCACTCGGCGACTGCGGCGGCGAGAGGCTGCTACGGAGGCGGAGGAGGACGCTTCGACGGTCCGGGGGAGTTCCTGCGGCGGAGGGTGGCGGAGCTTGAGAGGAGGAGGAGGAGGAGGAGGGACCCGAGCAGGGAAGAGTTCCGCGTGGAAGTTCCGGAGTCACTGGGGTACCTCGACACGGTGACGATGCCGATGATCCTGACGGGCGTCGCCATCGCCCTCTTAGCCAAGCTTCTCATGATGGTGAGCAGATCCGAAACCCTAATCCTAAATCGTTCCTTAATTTGTCTCTCATTCACTGTTTTTGATATCTGGACTCGTGATTTATTAGAATTCTGATACGCTATGGAGACCAATTTGAGTTTCAAATTCAGTGATATATCACAAAGATGTGATCTTTTTTTTCTTTTTCTTTTTTGTAATATCTCTCAATTTTGGGTATTGGCGTTAGCAAAATATGTAAATTTCGGATGAATTATTAAATTCTGTATGCAAATATAATATGCATTTCAGCACGCAAAGATGTGATTTTTTTAATTTTTTTTAGTTTATTAAATGTTGGTGATTTTAATATGTAAAAAAATTGGTTGAATTATTAATTTTTTGTTGTATAAATCAATGTTAGCAATACTTGTTTAATTGGAAATGCATATATGCATTTCAACCCACAAAAATGAGATCTTTTTGTTGTTGGTCTCTCTCTCTCTCTCTCATTTTAATATTATGAGGGCGAATGCCTACCGTCCTCATAAAAATAAACCCACAAAAAAGTGATTTTTTATTGTTGATTTTTTATAATTTCGTTGTATTATATATTGTTGTGTTGATCAATGCTAACAACACTTAAATGAAAGGAAATGCATATGTGCATTTCAACTCACAAAATTTTTATCTGTTTATGTGTTTTTTTTTTCAATCTCTCTAAATTTTAGTCATTGTATTAGAAATTATGTAAAAAATAATGGTTGAATTGTTAAATGACATTGTATCAATCAATGCTAGCAGTGTTTGTTTAATTGGAAAAGCATATGCAGTTCAATAGTGCCTGTCTTCTCTGTTTTATGCTTTTGTACGTGATTTTTGATATTTCTGCCTTCTTTGCTGTTGCTTGATTATGATTTGTGATAATATTTGTCATTTATTGAACATCTTTTCAAAATATTCTCTGTTTTTTCTTCTATTGCAAACAAAAAAAAGGAGTCTTAAGTTGGTCATTTGAATTGGAAAAATTTGAAAACTGAGAATGTTCTTGTACCATTATGGGTGTTTTTGTCAGTATGATGACTCGAAAGCGCAAGAGATGCTGGAGAAGAGGATAAGTAAATTGCCTGAGGGGACGGGGTCGGTCAGGATGCTCACCCGGGAAGAGTGGGACGAGATTCAGGAGATCAGGCCAAGGACGCCTTTCGAATCCAAGCTTGCCCGCACGAATGCGCGCATAAGAACTGGGGAACCACTTCGCGCGGTGAGCTTTCTGTGTTCTTTCATTCCCTGTTGATTGTTGTGGAAAATTTTGGTCTTCTTTGGCTGAACCAGTAGCTGATATTTATAATCAATCAGAACTTTTTTTCACAAATTAGTTTGATGGAGTTGGTTTTTGTTGATCAGTGGATCCACCTTAAATTCTTTGGGGAGCATATTTTGATTTGTAGTATTTCCATTGTCTCCACGGGCGTATAATGGTTTTAGATTTCCCTCCCCTTTTAACTTTGAAATGGCAGATAATCACAACTATTTAAAGGCATCTTTTACACAATCAATTGATATAATAATATGTATGTATATGTGTTTGTGTGTGTGTGTGTGTGTGTGTATAACTGTGTGTGTAAGTGTATATATATGCATGAATAATGTTACATACAGCCCCATGTGTAGTCCTGTGTGCAATTCCATGTGCTTTGATTGTTGTTGTTGTTGTGTATATTTCATGTCATGCACCTTCATAAAAAATGAAGTATATAGCAAAATGAATTATATATCCCCAGTTATGAAAAAAAAATTCACATGCTTAAGCATATACCTCTTTGGTGAAATGAGACTGCACAAGGGGCTGATAATGAGGACTGCACGAAACAACGCCCATATGAATAAGTGTGAATGAACAGATACTTAAAAAAAAACATCATTTGTGATTTGCAGGATGACGTGAAGGATTGGACCATCGATGTAATTACAGATGCACTAACAAGGGTTGAAGAGACTGCCAAGCTCTCTACCAAAGGTAAGTGATCTCAACTAAATGTGCTGATGATTATGTTGGTCGAGAATGCCACCATTTTTTAAGCTCTTCGACTGCTAATATTAGTGTTCAATTACAAACAATCAGAACTTCCCCTTGATGGGTTATATATAATCGGATTCATGTATACTTTTCCTATCTGAGAAATCCATAAATCACCCTCTACCTATGTTTTCCTTTCATTCATTCAGCTAATATGTGATTTGAGGGAGGATAATCTTTTGTATCATATTTTGATTTCATCAATGAGGGTGTTGGGAATGTTTTTGCCCATTATATTTGCTGGTGCAGTACAGCAGTAATGCTTTGAAGATATTGTTAGCGATGCAATGAGGTTGTTTAGGAGCTTGCATTAGAAAGAAAACCAAGTTAGGTTCATTGCATTGTTTTTATCCATTACTATTATGTAAACAGTCCTTGTGATCTCATCTAATATGATATTGGTGTGATGTGATTATAATTTTTTAGTAAATTGAACTCCTCTGATATGATACTGATCTGATATGTCAGAATTTTTGTTTGTAAAATGAGTGTGAGATATTAACACCACATCAATTATGTTTGTCTAATGTGTTTGCTCTATTCGTTTTGTACAATCTATACTTGTCCTAAAAGAGCAAGGGATTTTCCTATCCTTCCATCGTTATGTTTTTATCATTAACTTACAAATTTATCTAGTTTCTCTAAATTCTTAACTTTCAAATCATTTTATAATTGTTTATATTGTTTATTTTCTCAAATTCTATAATTCATTTTTGTTCTAATTAAAGGCTGGAATAACATTAATCATTTCATTTTGTTCCCATTTTGACAAACATAAATAAGACAAATTGATAGATTTTTTTTTCTCTAAAATGTGGTTGAAAACCAGGACCAAATATATGAAGACAACAAATAGATTCATAAATCAAGTAAATGGTCTATCATATTGGGTATCGACTAAAAATAGATTGATTCGAACACTGTTTTGAAATGCGCTTCATGCGGCCGCTTATGCGGCCGCTTGTGCGGTTCGGTCAGTGGACCGAACCGCATCAGACAAAAAGGCGTTATATGCGGATAAAGCCCGCATAAGCGGGCCGAACAGACATATGCGCCCGCTTAAGCGGGCGCATGAACTTGGTATTTTTTTTGAAAAAAAAGGAGAAAATGATGGCTTCTTTTGTCCTTCCTCCAACTTCATGAATGATTGTGCTTCATCTTCCTCAATGGATCAGGTTTTCTCATTCTTCAAAAAAAAATGGTTGCTTCTTTCTTTCTCATATCTTCTTCAATGTCTTTCTCAGTTCATTTTATCTTTGTGAACGGCTGCTTCTTCATCTTCATCGACTGATGTGATCGATGATCTCTCTCTGTATCAACAATCACTTTCGGTCTCTCTCTGCTCTTTCCTTTTCTCACGACATCCCCTCTGTTGCTCTCATCTTTGTTTTCTTTCTTATTTGTATTCATTTGTTTTGTTCAGTTTTTTATTTTAATTCACTGGTTTTGTTTAGTCTGCCAGCTGGGTTTTATTGTTTTATTTTTATTTATTGCATGTGGTTTTGTGTTGAGGGAGACACATGGGTGAAGTTGACATTGACACAATGACAGGCACTTGAGAGGGTGATTTGTTAATTATTTTTGTATGTTTCATTTATTGTAGTCATGTGTATTGACCAGCACAAACAAACAAAGGGAAGAGTTTATCTTTAAATTTTTCAAGACATTTATGTACCATCATTTATTGGCTTTTAAGAAGACTCAGTGTACCGAATTACATTCCGTTTAATGTAAAAATTTAGCTAATTGATTTATATATAATTAAATCACATAGGAGTTTAATCCCAATAGGCTTATAATAGTGTATGAACATATTATCTCATGTTTAAGAATCATTATTGTAAAATAACATTTTATTAATAAAAAATTACATAACCGCATATACTTCGCATATACTCTCGCATACCGCATATACTCTGTGCGGTACCCCAGCCGCACGCAAACCGCATCCCACCTTTCAGAACATTGGATTCGAATAAAAACAAGTGCACCCAACTTTAACCCCCCCCCCCCCCCCCCTTAAAAAAGCTATTTGTTTTGATAGAATAAATCCTGATAGTTATGCCTGGATAAGCTAGGATAAATCTTAATAATTATTCTAAAGAAGTGTTGGAATTGTTTATTAGGGTTTATCTATGTCAATGGATAAAAATACCCTTTTCTGTAATTTTAAAAAAATTATTTCACCTAACAGTTTTACACAGATTCTAAAAACTTTCATATCTATCAAATCAATCATACATCTCTCACACTATTCTCTATGGGCATAGTTGTTATTTAAAAAATCATAAACTCTTATTCATCCCTTATCAATCATTTATCATCACTTTATTCAAGGTGAACCAAACAATAAAAAATTTATTTTTACGTTTTCTTATGAGAATAACATAAAAGACAACCAAACAAAAAATTGTTTATTCAACTTAGATTGTTATCTATCTCAGCATAGCTATCATGAACGAATAACTCAATGTCACACTCCATACGGGTAAAAGGATACGAGGTTATTCTAATAACTTAGATATCCATGTTGAATAGGTACTATAAAACGCCCCTAATAAAGTGTTTTAAGTTTTGCTGTTAGGTAAGATGACAGGGGTATTTTATGCCCAATTCTAGGAAAAATATTAAGCTTATCCAGGTTTATGCATTTTGGATTTACTGTATTAGACGTTAGCATAAGCTTCAAATGAGGAATTAAAATACTTACTGAAAAAATGACTACAAAAATGATTATCCTATGCTTTTCTTTCATGGTCGATGATAGACTCGTCATTCATGCAGTTCTACCTACCTGAGTATATAAAACTTTAGTAAAATATATGCTTTGTTAAATGAGTATATACTCTATTATAAAAAATACATGGATGCATGCGACCAATTCATTTGATACATATATAAGTGAAATACTTCATTATATATGTGTATACTTTAAAAAAAATCCCAACTCGCAAAAATAATTGTCCATAATTTTTTTCTTTGATTAAGAAAAATATTACACTTAGGTACGTCTGAAAGCATGATATCATTCCCACAAATCATATATTTTTGGTTTTTGAATTTTTTTTTTTTTTTTTTGAGAAAAAAGTAAAGCTTGTTATCCTCACTTTTATAAAATCAAAAGTAGGTTATAAACCTAAATGAGGTTTTGCTTTTTAAAGTTAATTCATAGAAAACATACTTTTCTATTTTTGAAAAAGTTGTATTGAAGTTACATTTATAACTAAAAAGCCAAGTCACACTTTTCAATTAATCATTCAAAATTTTGAGTGTTTAGAATCACAATTGCTGCTTTTAACTTCACTCAAAATAAGAATCACCCAGACTGTTTACAAACATCCCATTAGTTATACATACAACCACTTTTTTGTAGTTTTAGCACCTTTTTTTCTTTTTGAAATGTAGATAATTATTTAATTAAATACATTAGATGACAAAAAAATTAAAGTATATAATTAAATAAATTGAATGTATACCTTCTTATATTTTCTTAGATAACTGTGTATAAGCACACACAAACTTTTAGGAGAGTTTTGATTTTTTTTTAACCTGCATTCGGTTTATGCCAACATGAAAAATATAGTAGATATTTTAGTATTGTAAAAGATAAGAGCATCTCCAATCATGTACTCAAACCTTTATTCAAATTTAAATTTGAGTAAAAGTCATTAAAAATTCTCTCCAATCATTTAGCCATACTAAATTATAAATTTACTCAAATCTTTATCCAAATCAAGGAATATTTAAATCTTTATCCAAATTTTTAATATTTTTTTCCTTTATCTTCACATTTTCTTTCAATGTGTCATTTTTTCTTTTACTAAAATTTTTAATAAAATTTGGGTATAGATTTGAGTAAGTACTAGAAATGGTCTAATAAAGTGTAGATTGTGATGGACTTTATTGATGGAAAATGACTATTAGAGCATTTCAATCTTATACTCAAACATTTACTCAAACTTAAATTTGAGTAAAAATTACCCAAAATTCTTTCTAACTATTTATCCATACTCATACCAAATCAAGTTTTTACTCAAATCTTTACCCAAATTTTTAACATTTATTTTTTATCCTTTATCTCCACATTTCTTCCAATGACATTTTTTTTTCCTTTAACTCCATCTTTAATTTAATTATATTAGATGTTTTCCCACCCTCCAAAATTTTCATCATCTCTTGAAATCCAAAAAAAAAAGTAGTCTTCTTTTTTAAGTCTTTATCTTTGTTTTTTAACTTCTTATTTTTACCTGAGTAAAAAAAATATTACTTTTACCTTTAAAAAAAAATGAGAAAATTAATTAGAGGTCCCCCCAGCCTATCCCTCATTATTTTTAAGTCCCTGGAGCTTTTCAAAATGTGTCTATGTCCCTAAACCCTGATTTCATTATTTCTAGGTCCTTTCTAACAGCTGCTGTTTGGATCCCCACGCGAAATGTCCTTCCTACCCTTTCCACTTAATCTTCCTCTCTATCTCTCTCTCCCAATTTTCCCCCCAAAATCCTTCTCTCCTCGAAAACCCATCAAAACCCTAAAAAAACCTTCGATCATCCTCCCTCCAATCGTCCTCCCTCCGTCGATTTCTGCATCGGCCAACAAAGAATCCATCGACGGCGACGAACCTAGAAGCCTTCACGATATCATCGACGACAACAACGAACCTAGAAGCCTTTGCGACATCATCGACGGCGACGCTAACGATCATCCGCGGCTGCGACATCTCCTCCTCAGAGTATGTCAAACTCTTCCCTTTCATCACCTGATATATAAAATTGGTATATATTTTAAAGGATCTGATGATATAGAGTTGCAATGTCGGTACTTTGTTAATCTGTTTTAGTATATTGTTATCATGTATGTATATGACCTCATTGCGGCTTGGATAAACAACTAATCTGTTTGATGCACTGGCCTTGGGTGGATTTGCTGCTTATGCTTTATAAATGCATGATTGACATCTTGGCTTACATTATTATATCGGTTAGTTTATTAGTACACTGTAATATTCTACTAGTACATTGTTACGATTATTGGTACACTAGTAAATCTTTGTGGTACATTGTTAAACTAATGATAGCATGTGTTGGAGTAAAAACAATTATAACAATTCATTATGAATGAGATGTGTGGCTTCATGTGTTGGTTGAGAGGATGTGACACATTCATGTAAAGAAGAGGAAGAGTAGGGTGAGGAGGAGGAGCTGTATAGGAGGGGGAAAAAAGAGAAATGATTGGTTATTGGAGGGTTTGTGAAGAGAGGACTGAACACTGTGAAACTTGTGCATAGAATTTGAGGCTATTGGAGGGTTTATTGTTTCTTTGCTTGTTTGTATTTAAAAGTAGATGTAATTTTTTATTCCTGTTTTTTATTTTTTTATGTGATTTTTATGTGTTTATGTGTTTACATTTATATTTTTGCATACTGTATAGGATTGAAAAAAATAGTTCGAATAGAGGATTTGACATCAAGAAGAAGTCCAAGGTTTAATACGGTGGCCAAAATTCCTTCAAAGTCTAAACCTCATTCCAAATCTCGTTCCAAACCATCCAGTGAATCCTCTACTCAAAACCCATCCATAGAAGTTCCTTCCAATCCACCAACTGAATCTCCTACTCAAAATCTGTCCACAAAAGTTTCTTCTGATCCATCTACCGAATCCCCTACTGAAAACTCATCCACCGAAGCCCCTATTGAAAACCCATCCACCGAATCCCCTGCTGAAATCACATCCATCGAATCCCCTGCTGAAATATGAATTTGTGATGATACGGTCATGTAAAATATGAATATCTGAATTATGACATTTATTGTGTTTGTGATAGGCAATAAACATTTAGTTTGCTATATTAGAAGAGGAGCATGTTGAAACAAAATTGTTATACATCTACTTTCGGGCTCAGGTAAACTTTATCATTGCTGACACCTTCATGATAACATGAATGATATTGCCGTTCATCTTCTCATTATGGTTGTTTTTCATATTATAGAAAAACCTGAACAACACAAACCCTTGCAATGTCAATGGAGTTTCAGTCGAGCAATATATGTCCAATATTGCATCATTTTGTAAAGGATGCACTAGTGATGTCTTAATGGATCTTGACACGATCTTAATGCCAGTACACTCAAATGTTAAAAAATGTCATCATTGACATCTTTTGAAGGTTGATTTGAAGCAATATCAATTCGTAGAGTATAACTCCATGAAGAACATCCCTGGTTTTATGGAAAGTACAGATAATTTGGTAAGTTTATATCTTCTGATTTATGATTTACTCTTACTTTTATTTGGGATAGGCACACATTGATTGACTGCAACTAATAGTACATTGTTAGGTAATTAGGGTACATTGTTAGATAACATGAGTATATTGTTAATATATCTTTGTACAATGTTAACTATGCAGGTCATGTAGTTCAAAGTGTATTTCAGGAGGTATCATGCCATGGAAGTTGAGAACTGGCCAACCATCAGGGATGAGGAATGCCCAGATCAGATGAACGGGTGATTGTGCTTCTATTTCTCCTTAACATTCTAATAGTATGATATAATATAATTGTGTGATGTTTTAAGGTGGACTGCGGCATGTTCGTGATAAAATTTGGTGAGCATCTCATCAAGAGGATGCCGTGAAATTTCGATCAAAGCGACATCCCAAGTTTTAGAGGTGAATTTGCAGTGAAGATCCTTAGAAGATCCAAACTGAAATTACTATGAATGGACATAAATGTTTATTTTGAATGAACAACATTGTTATGAAATAAATGTTGTGAATGATATAGTTGGGTTATAAGTAAATGTTGTGAGTGATATAGTTGTGTTATAAATGAATGTTGTGAATGTTATTAGTTGATGTTATGAATAGAAGTGTTATGATTGACAGATGTGTTATGAACAAAAAAGTAGAAGCACAATATATCAGTACACTGTTAGTCTAACATGCACACTGTTGATTACTAAACGTATACTGTTAGTTCATGCAGGTACACTGTTAGATATTACCTTTTTTACATTAATAATAGTTTAAGCATCATCAGATGAAGAAGCACAAAAACGATGTTCATACAAATAAACAGATGTTCATACAAATAAAGCAGGATAATCTTACTTAATACATAATACAACTGAAGCAGGATAATAATAGTTTAAGCAATAGGATTTCTACATGTCTTTCTATTATGTCTAATGCTTTTGCATCTTGATCAACGATACAATGTCACTGCATCCGGATCTGCTTGTGACTCGATTCAAATTTTCTTCTTTCAACATGGCCAGATCTTGGTTAATGGAGGTTTGATGATTATATCGCCTTCTTCCCCCTCTATCCTCTTACCACCACTACAGGTAGAATTGCTGCGGAATAAGCCTGACGATACAAATAAATGAAAGTGTCGCAGTTCTACCAATATGAACTACTCGTGTTTCTCCGTTGTAGGAACAAATGTCATTACGGTATCCATGTGTAAACAAAAATATTCTACAAAAACGAATTATGTGTTCAGTCTAAAAACAATTTAAAATGCATTACGTACAATATTAATGCAACATACACATTGTGTATCTACTAAACGTAAAATAGTAAGATTCTAGACGGAGTACACTGTTAATATTTATGGGTACACTATTAATTATTTTGGGTACATTGTTATTCGATCCGAGAACAACATAATCATATCTCTGTATAACCATCAGAATCAAATGAATAGTATTAGTTGACATGAAAGCTAACACAGTCTATTTTTCATACTGTAACACAAATGCAGAACCAAAAGCAACGGTATGCTTAGATCACTTATTACATTTTAAGCATACATAAAGTTATTATTCAAACAATCTTTTTCATTACAACATTATGATTCTCCATACCTATTTGTAACCCGTGGTTCCTTCACCGCCGTCGTGAGTTCTCAATGGAGAAGAAAAAGATTGGATGGTTCGACCACAATTATTATCGATATCCAGGAGCGATTTAGGGTGTCGGAGACCCGATTTTGAGTTGTTCAACCATCATCGCCATGGAAGGGTGTTCAAAGGCAACTTAGGGTTTTGAGTGAAAATGTTTAGAGGGTTGGGGAATAAAAAGGGAGGGGAAAAATGAATTGTTGAAGGGGTATATTGAGTATGCTAACGGAGGATCCAAACGGCAGCTGTTAGAAAGGACCTAGAAATAATGAAATTAAGGTTTAGGGACCTAGACACATCTTGAAAAGCTCCAGGGACCTAAAAATAATGGGGAATAGGCTGGGGGACCTCTAATTAATTTCTCTAAAAAAATTGAATGATAATACTTATTTAATTTAAATATTTTAAAGGAATAAAGTTAGGTATAAATTTCAGGAGTTAATATTTTTTTGTCGGACACGGGAATCCTGTATCTTTTAGTGAGAGTAAACAGAGTAAAAAATTTACTCTAGAGTCAGTTTCTTTGACATTTTTTAAAAATGATAATAATGTAATTAGACTAACTTACTCCTGTCGAATAGATTTTGTAAACCTACTCTTCCATGTGGCCAATACCTAGAAGGCCGTGCCCACTTTTAGAAATGGAAACTCCCAGACCCAGACCATTCAAGCAATGGATAACACGTGTCGCACGACCTCACATGACGTGGGTCCCGCCAGATCTCATAACGTACGGGAAACTAGGCACGATTCATTCATATTCCCGAAACCACCCTCACTTTCCGAAACTCAATGGCCCAACTCAACAGTTCCACCAACCGGTCTCAATAGGGTAATTTAGGATAGGTCCTCCTAAGGATTAAAAAGAAATCAAATAATTAAAAGATAGTTTCCTCCTATGTGCTTGTTTTGTCGGTATGTAAAACTGGGGGTTCTGCGAACTTGGTCCTGGTCCGTCTCGCGACCGATCAGATCACCGCCCGGAGAGTCGTTCCTGAGCCGCCCGACTGCTTCTCAGAAATGATGGGGTTTTGTTGTGATCGCCACCTGCTTTCTCAAAAATACAGGAAAAGTTGGTGTTGCTGATGATCGCCTCGCGGAGAAATTGGGTAGGTTCTCCTCTCTGAGCTACGGATATACCGCACACAGAGGTGAAAAACTGGAAATCCTATTCTGCTAGATAAGAACTTGAAAAAGGGGCTGCTGACACGTGGGAGGGAAATGTAAATGTGACCACCGTACAGAATTCCACCAGGGGGGGTGTTAGCTGCCTCTAGTTGAAACGTCGGGTATTGGTCGAAAAGCAAAATATAAAGCGGAAGTAAATAAAAGTTGTAAAAAGAAGAAAGTGACCACCGTACAGAATTCAACAAAGGGGTGTTAGCCACCTCTAGTTGAAACGTCGAATATTGGTCGAAAAGCAGATATAAAGATAAAGCAGATAAGTAGAGCAAGTAATAGAAATAACAGTAAATCACCGGCTACTTGAACCTAGCCGCCTGGTAGGGGACGGTTGCTTTGGACTAGCCGCCTGGTACCTGGTTCTTGATTTTCTTGATTTGGACAGAACCTAGGTAGGGAAGTGTTTCGGCCTTGGCTAGGGTGGTGGTAGTGAGGATTGAAAGTGGTGTTGGTGGTTTCCTCTTCTAGATTTGGGCAGTACCTAGGTAAGAATTTGGATTTCTCTAACTAGGGCTAAGATTGGTTTAGGATAATGGTTTAGAGGGGGGTTTATGGAGAGTGGAATTTGGTGGGGATTGACTTTCCTTTTCTCTCAACTAGGGCTCTCTCCCTCCCTCTCTCTCTCTTTCTCTCTTTCACACACTTTGGAAATGAAAAAATGGCCACACCTTGATTCTCACCCCTACCCCTCCTTTTATAGTAGAAAGGGATGCATAGGTTTATTCATTGGATAATGGCATGGATTGGATAATAGAGTGGTTTAAGCAAACTTTACCTCTAAGGAATCCAGATATTTGTTGTGAAAAATTATCCAGACATGGGGCGGCTACTCGTAACTAGCCGCCCTATGAGGGGCGGCTACTTTCAAGATGCCACCCCCATGATGACCTGTCAGTCAGCATTAAATGCTGCTTTATGTCCCATCAAGAGAAGCGGTTTGGGGTCGGTCAAGGGGCGGCTACTCGTAACTAGCCGCCCCGTGAGGGGCGGCTACTTTTAAGATGCCACCTTTTCTCTGCGTCTGACGGCTACTTGAAAGTAGCCGCCTCTCAGGCGGTTACTTTCAAGTAGCCACCTTCCGACAGTTTTATCTTTTTCCTTTTATTTTCATATCTATTCAACTTTGGGTAGTTTTCTATTTGATCTAAATGTGGTTATTTAAAAATGTTACTTGAAGTAATTTTCTTCTCTTTGGACGGTCAAAATTGGGGTATCTACATGTTTGGCAACACCCTCAAAAGCAACTTTTAATTTTTGGGGTCACATTTTAATCAAATCTCATCATCATTTAAAAGGAAAAAGCTAAAAGTTGTTATCAAACATGTCAATTTAAATACATCATCATTACTCGATTTTATCTTTAAACTGCACCTCAAAATCTGTGTTTTATAAAGCAGCTATCATTATTACACCATCAAATCATCATCATTACACCCTCAAAAAGTGTGCATAAAGCTGCAAAAGCTAAAAGCTGATTTTCAAACTGTGTTTCCAAACATGCACTAAGACTTAATAAGAAACATATAATTTAAATCTAAAGACTTAAACTAAAATATGAAGAAGTGAGGGACCGATCATTAAATCATATAGTTTACATAGATTGAAAAATAAAAAATCCTTGATTTTATTCTTATTAATTATTATTTGCAATTTTTTGAATAACAGATAAGTTGATTACATTGCCCTGAACTGATAATATTAACTTAAATATTTTTAAATTTCTTAATATTTCTCAATTATGTATACTGAGGTGGATATTTTTTCCCTTCAGTTAAAGTTATAATTCTTTTGGGATATGAACTTCAAGGGATAATTTTTGTAGAGAGATTTTGGTGGTAACACAAACTTAAACAATATGGATTTTTGGTTGTGCCGTTAGAGTGTTAGCGTGCGACCATTTTATAAGCTGTTTACGTACCCCTGAAGGATCAAGCCACACGTAGTTCCTGAATTACCATTGTATCCGTTTTGCCACTAAGTGTTTAGTGGGTTTTTTTTTCCAGGGAAACGTTCCTAATATTTATGCTCCACGTTGGCCATTGATTACCACATTCTGTTGGTAGTTGGCTTTAAGTGCCAACTTTGTAGTTACAGACGTTAGTGGTCTTCTGACCGTTTCTTCATTCTGCTCGGGGTTTTTTGATGTACTCGTTTGTACATTATATTTTCAAGTATGTTTACGAGAAGTAAGGTCAACCGACCAGACCTTATGTCTAGTCATGCCTTAAACTATTCGAAGTGACATTTGCTCACGAGGTGTTCGATTGTCTGACTAGACCCTTAGTCTAATCATGTCTACTCACCTGAGGACATCATCATGAGATTGTCCGATCTGGATTAGGTCTTGTAGGCTCTGAGTTAGACCCATGTCTGTATTGTCTTGACACGTGTCATAGCAAAGATTTTTACCTTTACGTATACTATATAAAAAAATAATAGGGAAAATAATATACTATATTACTTTTCATATTTTTTTAAATAACTGTGTATACGCACACATACAAACTTTTAGGAGATAGTTTTGATTTTTTAAACTTGCATTCGATTTATGCTGACATGAAAAATATTGTATATAGTTTTTAGTATACTAAAAGATAGTAAAGTGTAAACTTTGATTGGTTTTGTTGATGAAAAATGACTATTAGATAGAGTTATATTTTTTTTGTTAAAGACATGGAAATTCTTGTGGTAACCAATAAGAGGCTTCTGCGTAGAGTAAAAAAAACTATGTTCAGTTTTTAATAGACTCTTACAAATAAGAGCTTATAAAAAATTATGTATGTTTATTTTTTTAATAAGCTTTTATTGTCTAAGTTACAATCTCCCATACATTTATTTTATGTGTCTGTGGCATTATTTTAAAAAAATGATATAATAATGTAATTAGACTAACTTACTCCAGCCGAATAGTTTTTTAAACCTACTCTTCCACGTGGCCAGTACCTAGGGGGCCGTGCTCGCTTTTAGAAATTGGAAACTCCCAGACCCGACCATTCAAGCAATGGATAACACCTGTCGCACGGCGCGCTGAATGACGTGGGTCCCGCCAGATATCATATCGTACGGGAAACTAGGCAAGATTCATATTCCCTAAACCACCCTCACTTTCCGTACTCAATGACCCAACTCTCCAGTTCCACCAACCGGTCTCAATGGGGGTAATTTAGTCACAACAAAATTAAAGCAAACCGTCATTAAACGATGCCTCCCACTTCAGACTTTTCAGAGCTTCGAAGAGGAATTTCGGAGAAAAGTTTCGGTTCCTTTTAGGGCATCGAAACCCTAGATTTCGAAATCCAAATCCGTGAATGGGAGGCGTCGATTCGTACACAACGGCGGCGATCGCGGCCGCGATCGTCGCCGTCGCGGTGCCCCTGCTGGTGTTCGCTATCGGCAAGAGGAAGCCCGTCAAACGCCGGGCGGTGCCGGCGGACGTCGGCGGAGAACCCGGATTCGCCATGAGGAACGCCAAGTTCGATTCGCTGGTCGAGGTCCCGTGGGAGGGGGCGACGACCATGGCGGCCCTGTTCGAGCAGTCGTGCGAGAAGCACCGCGAGCACCGGTTCCTTGGGACGAGGAGGCTCATCGGGAGGGAGTTCGTGGAGGGGAAGGAAGGGAAGAAATTCGAGAAGGTGCACTTTGGGGAGTATCGGTGGAGGTCTTACGGTGAATCCTTCAAGAGCGCCTGCGACTTCGCTTCGGGGTTGGCGGGGTTGGGATGTGGTGGTGGTGGTGGCGGCGATGATTGTCGGGCGGCGATTTCTCGGAGACTAGAGCGGAGTGGTTCATCGCTTTTCAGGTTGAGTGGAGTCTTGTTCTTTGGCTTGGCTTCCTGTTGTGGATTGAATAACTTTGATTCGTGTTGGTTGGGGTTTGAGTGTTTTTTATTTTTTGTTTTTCATTTTCAGGGATGTTTTCGGCAAAATATTACGGTTGTTACCATCTACGCGTCTTTAGGTGAGGAGGCTCTGATTTATTCGTTGAATGAGGTGATTGTCTCTTCCATCTCTTACTGTGTTGGTTTAGTATTGGTAATTCTTGTTTATTAGTGAGATGTAGAAAGAGTTTGTGTTTTCTCTAATGAATTTCAGTTTTTTCTCTTTTGGGTACACTATTGTTTGGATAATAACTTAAAAATTGATTTTTTTTAATGACGCATTTCATCAGTTTTTCAAAACATTTATTTTAGCACCTTTCTACAGGCAGAAGTCAATTTTTTCCAATATAATTTTTTTCCATACTTTGTTCCGAATGCTACCTTAATTCTTGTTTATTGGTGGGATATAGAAAGAGTTTGTGTTTTCTCTAATGAATTATTTTTTGTGCTTTTGGGTACACTCTTGCTTGGATAATCATTTAAATATCGATTTTTTTAGTGACCCATTTCATCATTTTTAAAAAAAATTGATTTTAGCACCTTTCTACATGCAGAAGACAAAAAGATTTTTTTTCCAATGCAAAATCTTTCCATATTTTGTTCCAAATGCTACCCAAATTTGGCTCCTATTTTTATTTTTTTGAATTATGGATTGGATTATTCATATTGATAGAAATGATGCATCTTGTGCAATGAGACATGGGAGACCTAAATGTTAATATGTGCCTTGTATCGTTTTTTTTTTTTTTTTGAGTTGTGTATGATGCTTAGTTCCTTTTTTCCCCCAGACAAAAGTTTCGACCTTGATTTGTGACGCCAAGCAACTGAAAAAATTGGCAGCAATAAGTTCGAGCTTGGAAAGTATTAAGCGTGTTATTTACTTTGAAGATGAGGGAATTGCGCTTGATTCGGATGTTTCTGAGATTAATAGCTTGTGGAAAGTCTTGTCCTTCTCTGAAGTCGAAAGGCTTGGGAAAGAAAGTCCTGCTCAACCGAATCTACCTTCTAGTTCTGATACTGCAGTCATTATGTATACAAGTGGAAGCACTGGGATGCCTAAGGTAGGAGTCTTTTCCCATCATCTTCTGCAAATTTTAGTTTCCATTTACAATCATGTCATCATTCTGAAAAATTGTAGTTTCCATTGGAAAATTATATACATCCAGTTTTTATTAGCCGAAATGTCATCTTCAAACTCTGTGATATAAAAACTACTGGTTTTCAAGACAGCTAAGTCGCTAACAACAAAATTTCTAGACTTGTTCTTTTTTCTCTGCAATGAGATGATTACAGATGCACTGATAGAAAGATACATGATAGAGATTGTAAGCATGGGTTTTTCTTCTTCTGAAATTTCCTGGGAATTCTCCCACTTAACTATATTTAGGTTTTATTTTATTAGT
This sequence comes from Acorus calamus, assembly GCA_030737845.1. NCBI lineage: Eukaryota > Viridiplantae > Streptophyta > Magnoliopsida > Acorales > Acoraceae > Acorus > Acorus calamus. Next base: position 18,445,313 of record CM060872.1, read on the forward strand.
TGACATCTAGTAGGATTCTCAATCTACTTGAAATCCAAATTTAGTCAGAAATTTATATTAATGCTCCTTGAACTAGAGCATCTTTGAAGAAAAAGTATGGCTTGTTGCAGAGTTTATTTCTATACCATTAAGTTTGGAGATTACAATGGATGCTGGATATATGTGCATCTAAAAGATTTACTGGTTTATCAACTTTAATTTGCCAAAATTAAAGAGGTTATGTGTGATTGATGCATTTCAATGATGCAGGGCGTCATGATAACTCATGGTAATATTGTGGCATTGCAGCAGCAGTAATGACCATCATTCCTAAAGTTGGCCCTGGTGACGTGTACTTGGCATATCTTCCCCTTGCCCATGTTTTTGAACTGGCAGCAGAGGTTAGAACTTTCACACAGTTCATCGAAATTAAAATTATATTATATATCAATTGATAATTTAATGTATACTTTTGTGGTTGTGTAGACTGTGATGATATCTGCAGGTTGTGCAATGGGCTATGGTTCCCCTTTGACTTTGACTGACTCATCAAACAGGATTAAGAAAGGTACCAAAGGTGATGCCTCTGTTTTACATCCCACATTAATGGCAGCAGTTCCAGCAATTTTAGATCGTGTTCGAGAAGGTGTGCTCAAAAAGGTTGAAAACCAGCTCCCATCCTTGGTTTTACCAACGTTGATTTGGATTTCTTTGGAGTTTGAAATTTGATGCCATTGCTTCTTATGGTTGATATTCATAATCTATGTGCAGGTGGAGGAGAAGGGTGGTCTATCCAAGAAACTTTTCAATTTTGCATATAAACGTAAACTGGCGGCCATTGAGGGAAGCTGGTTTGGGGCTTGGGGTCTTGAAGGAATGCTGTGGGATACCATTATATTCAAACCTGTACGTTCCATTCTTGGAGGGCATATTCGTTTCATCCTTTGCGGTGGAGCCCCTTTATCTCCCAATACGCAAAGATTCATTAATGTATGCTTGGGGTATTAAACCTTTTTTTGCTTCTTTCTTATTTTTGTGCCAAAATAACTCCTGGAATTTAACTGGTAGATTTTCATCATACAACAAAGTTGAATCTTAGTTTCCTTTTGTATCATGGGTATCCATGATGTTGAAACTTGTGGATGTTGAGATCCTCACTCCAATCTCCAGACAATCATGTCAAACAAGAATATTCTTCTCTGATATGGGAGCATCATATCACTCTGCATCCATTTGGTGCCATTTATGTTCAAATAATAATATCTAATGTTCTTTGAAATCTTTTATTTAAACCTGTGGACGTATATCGCAAATTGGTTGGGTCATCTTTCAAGTTTCCATTGAAAAACCATGTGAGCGGTTCATTGAAAGTTTTGGCCATTTCTGTGTGATATTCGAATCTTATAAGAGAGCAGTTCCGAAAGCCAAAATTGTATGGACTAATGATTGTTGAACTGTATGAATCTGAGTTTTAATTATTTTATTATTACATAAATAAACCATCGATTTCCAGGTTTGTTTGATATTGGTGACTTCATTGAGTCCATTACAAACTTCAATATCATTAACTCCCAAAATGAGTACACTATCATACTCATAAATTTTTTCATGAAAATTCCTGTCAGGGCTCGAGTAGGGCAAGGATATGGCTTAACTGAAACATGTGCAGGAGCAGCATTTTCTGAGTGGGATGATTCAACTGTGGGTCGTGTGGGTCCGCCTCTTCCTTGCGGCTACATTAAGGTATTTAATTTTTGTGGTCAATATGGATCAGAGCATATACTATTAGCTCCCAAACAACTCGAGTGAAAGTTTATTTTGAAATATATAACTGTAATGTGGAGTTTCTCATATGGCATGTCTATTATCTTAAAGGCAGGGGCTAAGGTTTTGCGCCAAACATTTAATTCCATTTCACATCATGATGGGCATACAATCACATATTTAGGAAATGATAATTGTGAATAATAGAAAATATGATTATGTGAGAATGACCCTCTCAGTATTGTATGATATTAAAATTTATAAGCCAAAATCAAGTTAGAGGACAGGTTGCGTTCCATTGTGTGTTGATGATAACTCATTTGCCATATACAGTAAATATCACACACACAAACACTTTTCTCATGATATCTCACCATTGGAATGATATATCCTTTGTTCATTATTCGATGATATACAGTAATGATCATGCACAGAATGGCCCTCTCAGTTGATGACATGTCCTTTGTTAATTATAAGATGGTATTTCACTAGTGGAATGGTTTATTAGGTGAATCATTTTCTTATGTTTCTTGACATACTTTGGAGATCAGATTGCCAATTTTGATCTGTGGCTTTTATATCATGACGCTGATGTGGTTTTTTCTGAATCTGTAGCTTGTATCTTGGGAAGAAGGGGGGTATACGACATCTGACAAACCAATGCCTCGTGGAGAAGTCGTGGTTGGCGGATCCACTATCACGTTGGGTTATTTTAACAATGAACTAAAAACCAACGAGGTTTACAAAGTAAGCGTGCTTACCTTTCTGTTCATGTATTAAAGTTACCTGTATGAACCTTGTGACCCTTGATGCATGGAAGCTTATACATAGTTGATGTATATCCTTGGTGCATGCATGATCCATGCTGGATACTCCATGGAATTGTACAGAGTACCATCATGTACACGAGTCCATCCAATGTATAATATTTATTTGAAAAAGGTATATAATATATTTATAAAATAATATTACAAACCTGAATTTGTGCAATATGTACAAAATTATCCTTGAAACTATATGAATTTCATGCCTTTATTGTATTATTTGGGGATGGAGATGATTTGATTTATTCATATGGTTTTAGAAATGCTAAGCTGAGTCTTGCATCTCATATCTGTGTGATTTATGCATCTGGGCCTTATAGTTTGTGACCCTTCCAATTTTTCACAGGTGGATGAGAGGGGAACTCGATGGTTTTATACAGGGGATGTCGGACAATTTCATCCTGATGGTGTCCTCGAAATCATAGATAGGAAGAAAGACATAGTGAAACTCCAACATGGCGAGTATATATCCCTTGGAAAGGTACAAGTGGCCGAGAATCTGATTTTCATTGCCCTGTTCATCTTCTTTAAAATAATTTAGTTAACCCTGATATTTGCTAACAGGTTGAAGCAGCACTGATGTCAAGTGAATACGTGGAAAATATTATGGTTTATGTGGATTCATTCCACAGCTATTGTGTTGCCTTGGTTGTTCCACTCCACCAAGCAGTTGAAAACTGGGCTCACATTAATGGCATTTCATACAAGGATTACGCGGACTTGTGCCAGAAAGATGAAACAGTTCGTGAAGTGCAGCAATCTCTTCTTAGGGTTAGTATCTTAAAATGGTTGCACAACTTGATTTTCTTGTTATTGACTCTTACTCAATTCTAATGTATACATGTAATATCCTCCATGAAAGTTTTTTTTTTCCAACATAGATTTTAACTATAAAAGAAACTAGTCTCTTTTACTGCAAATAACTTTTAACTTTTGGTGTGTGTTGATCCTTTAATCAATTATTAATGTGTGTGCGCGTGCCTGTATGTGTGTGAACATATTAAGTGTGAATAGATATGGAGAAAAAATTTAAGCATGATCATTCCATTTAAAATTTTCTTGGATTGCATGCTTGTCTAAGAATCATTGGCTTACAGCGCAATTTGTTTGCTAATCATCATCATATCATGTAAAAGAGTAGCTTCATATTACAATTAAGAATTAATAATTTCTTTTCAGAAGAGGACCGTTGGAATGGAGGAGGAAAACATTCCTTGTCATAGGCTAAGAAATTATCTCTAGGTTACAGTGTTGTTCATATGAACCAGATGTATAGAGAATCATGTATTATCTTCTTCTAATCATTGCTTTAGATTTGATGTCAATAAGAAAAATAAGCTTCATATTGCAGGATCTATGAGAATTTTATTTAGTACATTCAAACTTTTCTGGAAGAACATCTTTAAAAGTACTTCTGTTGAAAAATGCAGGCAGCGAAAGCAGCCAAGCTTGACAAGTTCGAAATCCCTGCAAAAATAACATTGTTGCCGGACTCATGGACACCAGAATCAGGACTGGTCACCGCGGCTCTCAAATTAAAGAGGGAGAATTTGAAGGCAAAGTTCAAAGAGGAGCTTCAAAAGTTATATCAATGAGTTATTTTTTCTTTGGATTTTAGGTATTCCTACTTTGCCTCAACTTATAGTTTGGTGTACCTCTCATATATGCATATGAACTTGTTTTTTTCATATTAAGCATGTTATTAAATGCTAATCATCACGACATATTTATGCAATGTTAGTGGTATTATTTTGTGTTGAAAATGTAATAAAAAACTAGAAGAAAATATGACACTGAGTGTTAAACATTCTCTTGAATTATATGTTAAATTTAAGAGTGGGTTTCAGATTAAATCTTGATCAGAGTATTGAAAATAGCTTTTAACGCAGCGTGAAAACGATAAAAGAACCAACCAGCGTTGAGATCTCATAAATTCTTTGAATTCACAAGGAATCATTGAATCCACAAGGAAGAAAACCTCAAAAGAGAGAAAATTCAAAATATAATTGATCAAAAGTTGTCTATTATAAAATATGGTGGCATTCATTATATAGGCCACAAACATCAAATAAATATTCATAATGTGAATTATGACTATTAAAATTAGTAAAGACACAATTACAATGAAAATTATTAAAATCTAATAAAATAAAATATAAGATCCTAAAAATCCTAAATTCCTAAATAAAATCTGATAATTTATTTTGATAACAGATTTGAAATCAAATATTATGCAATGATTTCTTTCTAAATCTGTCCTACACCAGTCTCCTCTTCTTAAAAAAAATTCATCTCGAATTTAAGAAGAGGATCTTAGATGATCAGGAGGATGATATTTGATATAATCAAATACACCAATAGAAGAGACTAAGACATTTTCTTCCATCTTATTTGATGCATCTTTGTATTGGACTTTTGGCAAGAGGAGAGACATCTTTTTTATTTTAAATTCCTTCTCAATCAAATCAACCACTGTGGTAGTCGCAATGTTATTGTCGACGATGACATCAAAAACACTTATGTTGATGTTTTGTAGATGTTTTTCTATCTCTGGAGTCACCACTAAGGAATAAGAAAATGTCTTCTCTTGTTCTCCTGCAATAATCTTTTCAGATTCAACGGAGAGAGCAACATCATTCACTTCTTTATTTGTCATGTCCTCATAAATTTCTGATTCAACTAGAGGTTGATCATGGGGGTCGGTCACTAGATTCTCCTGATTTTCTGGTGGACTTTCTTCGGTCTTCTCCGTCGATCCATCAACCATATCTTGATTTAATGCAACATCTAGCGGGTTTATCATGGAAGAGCCTTTAGACATCATGTGCACCCTTGATCTCTTCAGTTGTGATTCCACTTTTACGGCCGCAGATAATGTCAAACTGTAAATCTCTTCTGAAGCAATACGATCTCGAACTGTAGACCTCAACCCATTAAGATAATGGACCACTCGTCGCCATTTAGCTTCTGCGAGGTTATACTGACCAGAAAATTTTAAAAATTCAGCGGTATAGTCGAATACGGAACGATTACCTTGGCGACAATTATGGTACAACTGGAGTAAATATTGTTCATAATCTAGAGGAATGAACTGATTCATAAGAAGTCGTCTCATCCTCCTCCATGTTCGAATAGGTGCTCTTCCTTGTCGTTGTCTGGTCCTTTGAAGGTGGTCCTACCAATTAACAGCATCGCTCGTGAGTCGAAACGCCACCAATCTAATCATCTCCTCTTCACGCACCTCCATTATCTCAAAGAATTTATCAATCTCTAAGATCCAATCAAGGAACTCATCGATTGACAAATTACCGTTGAAATATGAGATGTCCACCTTTGAAAAATAATTGTTGTAATATGTGTGCCGCCTTTTCGGCTGATAGTCGTACAGTTCAGCGCTTTCATCATCCAACTCATCCTCATAATTGGGTAGATAATGAGAATGTCGTCGAACACCATTATAAGCAACAGGTTGGCCTCGGGCGAATCCCTCGGCGCGCATCCTGTCACACCCAGGTCGTCTGTTGTCGGTGTTGAGATTCACGCCAGCCTTCACCTTACGAAGAGTCTGCCGCGTTTGTTGATGAAACTCCTATCGAAGTGGCTGTTGATCCTCCCGCAACGGCCGAAACAGCTCCTGCACCCCACGATCACCGTCAATGGGATGGTTGTTTCCCGCACGGCTATGTGTCATCGAAGCCAGGCGAATCCTCGCTCTGATACTACCTAACGCAGCGTGAAAACGATAAAAGATCCAACCAGTGTTGAGATCTCATAAACTCCTTGAATTCACAAGGAATCCTTGAATCCACAAGGAATCCTTGAATCCACAAGGAAGAAATCCTCAAAAGAGAGAAAATTCAAAATATAATTGATCAAAAGTTGTCTATTACAAAATATGGTGACACTCATTATATAGGCCACAAACATCAAATAAATATTCATAATGTGAATTATGATTCTATTAAAAATTAGTAAATACACAATTACAATGATAATTATTAAAATCTAATAAAATAAAATATAAGATCCTAAAAATCCTAAATTCCTAAATAAAATCTGATAAAAATTTATTTTGATAACAGATTTGAAATAAAATATTATGCAATGATTTCTTTCTAAATATGTCCTGTATCAGTTTCTATGGTGTGATTGTTGAACTGCACCAAGCACTGGTTGTGGTCGATGGTAACAATGCCTCTATTTAGTTTGTAACAATTATTCTTATCTGTTATGTAGCTTAACCAAAATGAACTTGTTGATATCAAAACATATAGCACATTTTTATGATCTAGGGACCATTAATGTCGGGAGAAATGGAAGTATTTCATGGTCTGTGGACTAGTGTATATATTGATTTGAGAACCAAGTTTGCAACTAGGTGAAATAAGTGATTTTTGTTTTTATGAGGTTTCATTAAAGGGTTTTATTATTATTATTTATAAGTCTTCATGAACAATATGATTTAGTGCCTCCCTTTTTCACATTACAGATTAAGTCACTAATTTAAATTATATTTTTTTAGTCCCTATCAGGGACTAATAAGAAAATTAAATAATTTAATGATAGGTCTCTCAAAGAGATTAATAAAAAAACCTGAACACTTAACTATAATAAGAAGAAGTGAGGGATCGATTATTAAATCATGTAGTTTCTGAGGACTTCAAAATAAAAAAAAACCGTAGTTATTTTGTGCATGATTGTCTTATGATATTTTAAAGGATTAAAGACATTTAATATTCTTGTAAATATAGGTAATACCATATAAGTCCTTGCTAAAGTTGGGATAGACGTACAAATCATTGACAACTCGCAAAAACTCATGTACATCCTTGGTGTCAACAAAAGATAACCCTAATTCAACCAAGTATAGTTAACTCTAATGTATACCACAAAATGATTTAATTACTCTTAATTTTTTATCGTTTCTAAACAATACTTTTATGGGAATGAAGAAACATAAAAGTCTTACATGGGTAATTTGGTCCTTGCAAGGATTAATTTGTCATTATGGCTTTTTATAGGGATTATAAAGTCTATACAATTATATGGTAAAGAAATATTCTGAGAATTTTTTGTCGATGTGGATGAAAATTTAACGTATGAATGATAATTAAAATTTTGTGAGTTTTAAGGGGTTTGTAAGTGTACCAACTTTGATAAGGATTTAAATAAAATTACTCATATTTACAGGAATATAGATGTTTTTAACCCTATTATGGATTTTCTATTGTATGACTATGGATAAAGTATTTAGGAAAAGGGTATAATGCGATATGCATCATTCAAAGTTAATTTTATTCAAGTGGTTTGTGTTACTAATTCACATCCCCAAATTTTTTCTGTCCACACCTTTTTATTATTTTTTAACATTATATGATATTATGTGAAATGAAGTATATATTGAGATATAATAATATATTTTTAAACATAGTGTATGAGGTTGTAAAATGGGCCAGTGTATTCATTTGTATTTGAGTGCTGTTACACTTGGTTTTCTTCTCAGTCCAAAGACCTATATACCATATTAAAAATCCAGTGACGCATATACCTCGTTATATATTGTATATACCACGTTAAATATTTTCTTATACTTATTAAAAATGGATCCATTCAATTTGAAGTGAAGCAATATGTAATTTTTTATTAAAGCATATACCTCGTTAGATGATGTTTGCTATTTAAAAAAAATAAAAACATGTGAGGTCTGAGTTTTGATCAGTGAATATGACTGATGTTAAATCTTATAATAATTAAAAAAAAAGGCAAGTTACAATGTTGTAACTTAGGAAAATTGTAATAATTCTTTTAAAAAAAGAAAACTTACACTGTTACACTGCATGTGTCTACGGTTACACATACAATGTGCGTTTGAAATTCAGAAAATAATTTTTGAATTTTGATCCACCAATATCGATGGGATGCTCTGTTCAAAGATATTGGAGGGGTAAAATATCGGCTTACCGGATTCGGATAATTGGATTCGGTCTATTCCGTTCTCCTCCGTCCGAATGGGCCTCGCTGCACTGGTAAATAGCTTTTGAGCGTCTTCAACACCAAGAGGTGGGAGCACTGCGGAAAACTCTTCGACACTCAAGTCAGTAAAATGGTTAAATAAAAGGGTTTTTGTAAAAAAAATTGTGATACATGTTGTGTCTGCCATTGCCTCCTATTTATAGTGGGGAATGAGTTTAGGGTTTATGATTTTACTCATTGCATCGGACGCGAGATTTCATTAGCCATTAATGAGGGAACAATAGATAAAAATGTTTTTTTATTTTTAAGTTCCCGTAAACTATAAGATTTAGTGATCGATCCCTCAATTCTTCATATTTTGGTTTTAGTACCCAGATTTAAGAATATGTTCCTTTTTAATACCTAGGAGGGACCTATTTCTAAATTATTTAGTTCTCTTTTTAGTCCTTCCCAGGGATTAAAAATGAACATATCATTTAAATCTGGGGACTAAAATCAAAATACGAAGAAGTGCGGGACCAATCCCTAAATAGGTATGTTTACAGGGACTGAAAACTAAAAAACCCTAGATAAAATTGTCAAATATGGTCAATCATGAAAATCTATATTTGATGGAGATTTGGTGGACAGTGTCAATAATTACCTGATCTTATTAATCATTTGGTATTGAAGGAGATTAAATAATGATAATAATCATTTAGTGCCTCAAATTCACATAAATCAATATAATTATTGGATGGATTAGATACTGACTTGGTCAGTCATGAATTTTTGGGTCGGAGCCGTTCGTATTAGGGTCAGTTGAGCTGTCGTGTTGTCGGGTCAAACTTAACCAACAGCTTTATTGGATCAGCCTTGGGCCTGACACATCGTTGTTCAGTTGGCTCGGATTGAATGGGCTTCGTTACCCGGCCCGTTACGTGTAGTTAAAAATTTGACGCCTACAGATATGTTGAACAAGAAAAAAATATTAGTTTCTTCATAAATATAGAAATAGGGTAGAACAAACAAAATCGAATTATAATCTATGTTTGTATGAATGGCTAATCCGAAAAGGTTTAATAAATACTTAAAAAGGTAGAACTCAGACGGTATATATCTTCGTAATATTTTTTTTATTAACTCTACAAAAAATTATTTTAATCTTTTAACTAATATTTGATTGATATGCTCAACAAACGATAGACAAATCGTACACATTTTATCTCTCTAAAAGTTAGGGATGGTAGTAGGGGCTGATTGGGACGCGTTTTCTTGTTCTAAACCCGTCTTAAACCCGTGACGGTTTATTTTATTTTTATTTTAAACAAGTCCCAACAAGCATGTCCAAACCTGTCCGACCAGTTCATTTAGACAGGTTGAGTTGGACCAAGACATGTTTGAGAAGAAAATTTTAAAACATATTTTTATGTAATATTTAATTTAAATTAAAATTTTAAATAAAAATAAATATTTTTAGAATAAATCATACAAAATAAGAAATATAAACTTTCAATTTCCATAAGAAGTTGCAGTATAATGTTTCAATTTTTTATTTTGAATACTTTATGATTTCAAATTTCAATTAACATTTGATTTATTCATTCTTATTTTTTATATTTATTTTAGAATACCAAATGACAAATATAAATTATGTAATTATTATAATAAATATTAATCTAAATATTAATTGTAAAATCTTCATTAATCCTGCAAAATCTTTTCCATATCTTGAATATGATTATTTAAATGCAATTATTTTCCATATCTTGCTTAGATGATAAAAACAAACTAAAACTTACGTGCTACATCATAGCTATACAAATTTGGACCTCTTGAGGAACAAATAACCATTATGTGAGGAATCAAATACAAGATGCATGATAAAAAAAATTAGTTCTACTTATAATTTTATCACATCTAAAATGTGAAATTCAAAAATGTTTTTTTTTTACACAACCCAAATGTTTGTGGCATAGCGCCACAGATCTTACAGGAAATGTTACAATTAGTACATTTTTATTAATCATAATAATAATAGTGCCCCATTTAATAGTGTGATTATCACTACATTAGTGCCTTCTGGATTTCATAACAAAACAATTAGCTCTAGTTTGGGATGCAGTATAAGAGTCGGATAGGATGGGAATAACCAAATAATTTATTGGTTAGTCACAGTTTGTATGAAGAGATGTATCATATTTCATGATTTATGGACTTGTAACATAATTTCCCCTAAAACACATGCACAGTTAATATCAGGAGATATAAAAATATATCATGGTATATGGACTTGTACAATTTCGTTTGATTTGCAACTAGCTAGGTGAATTGAGTGAAAATTTTGATGAGTTAATTTGTTTTATACTTGAAGATTATGCATTTTGAAGAAAAGAGTATGATGTGATATCATTCGCAGTCAATTTTCTTCAAGAATTTTATGTTATAATTCTGTCCCAAGTTAGTTCATTTGTCTATACCGTATCATTTATGTCATATCCCAAAGGGAATGGATAAGTTGTTTCTAATATGCCAAACTTAGAACTCCAAAATGTTGCGAAGGGAAAGGATAAAAATCATGAAAACAAATTCAAAACAGATTTGATGAACATTTTTAGGTTGATGAAAATTTACAAGAGATCAACAGAAACCTGCAAAACCTTTATTAATCCACTCTCTCTCAAGGTTAACTCCAAAATGGTTATCTGCTTGGCTTGTATATGCAGCAAGCTTATCAAGTGCATGACCATTGTATGTGATATTTCCTGTCCTGATTCACAAAGTTGGTAATCATTAAAGAAAAATTAAATTAGACATTGAGGCAGAAAAGAAAAGGATATCTTCTTGCTCTAATAAAACCATAAATAGAAGTTCTAAAGTGTCACAAAGATATCTTAAAAACTCAGAAAAATAATAATATAATAAAATTCATGAATAAAAATTATGTTTAATTACATCATAAAAATCTAATAAATAATTATCTAAACTAATAAAATAATATAAATAAATAAAAATATTTTCAATTGGCATCAGATGGCCAGTTCTTTGTAGAAACAAGTTGTTCACAGAGAAGAATGATAGGGAAAGAATGATAGTTTGATTTTTAAACAGTCTTTTTTTAGATAACTCTTTTCTTTCTTTTTTTTGAAAAGAATTTTTTAGGTAATTCTTGAATCCACAAATAAGAAGTCACAAGAAAGCAATATAATAAAAAAAATTATAGAGCTCCATTTATATATAGGTCACAATTAGTTAACACAATTTTAATTAAAAGATCCTAAAAAGTCATATTTATCCTACAAATACAAAAGGATCATTTTCACATATAACAACCTAACCAATAAATCCCAAAAATATGAAATAAATCCTTAAAACCCAAGAACATTCTAAAAAACATGAAATTCCACCCTAACTAATTAAGAATTATTAGTGGGATACTTTGTTCTACATCATTGGATCATTTGTACTTAAATGGACGAGTTTACAATCATTTTTGTGAAGAAAACTGGTGGGATCGACGGACATTAAAGTTATACACAGGGCTGGACATATCATTTTTCATTGAAAAATGTTAAATTCTGTAATTTTTACCGTGCAAAATACAAACGACACATGTTTTTATTTTATTTTTAAATAGTAAATATCATCTTAATTATATGTTACAATGAAAGTGTGTATCCGTTCTTTTTTATTTTTACAAAAAATGTTCAAAAGCTAATTTTTCAGTGGAGATTGGTGAAATAACTTCCGGAAACCTAGTTTTAAACTCACCTTTTCACACTTCAAAACCCAATTTTAAACTCTCAAACCCATGTTTAAATGCTTTAGTTAAGACAGCTAATTTAATTTTCATATCAATGAGTTGTGCAATGTTGGCCCATTATCTTGAAAGGTGACATCAGTGCTAAATTAATCCCGTTTGGACAGATAATTAAGTTATTAAGATATTTTATGACTATTTTAGTATAAATAAGAATAAAATAATTTTTTTGTTGTGTTTTAAATTATTCACATTGAAAAACATAATAATAAAGTTTTTATTGTTTGAAAAAAAAATTTAAATAAGATGTGGATAAGAATTTATAAAATGTGAAAAAATGATCACAGTTTATTCATAATATACTGACAGTTGATTATATAGTGGACCCACATATTCTTTTGTATTGAATAACATATAATAATTTAATTCCAGGAGTTTATTCAACCATATACCACTTTATATCAGTTAATTAAGGCCACCGGCCATGAACTACGGAGGTCTAAAAAAAATACATTTTTAATTTTGTTGGGTTTTGTTTATTTATTGTTAGATTTTTTATTGTTATTTGTTAGAAAGTTATCCATTTTTTCTTCATTATTTTATTACTTAATTCTTATTAATTTTGATTTTATTCATTATTTGATTTACAAAAAAAATATTTTGTTGTATTAAGTGATAATTTTTTATGTTTATTCTCTTTTGATTTTTTGGAGTTAGAGAAGAAAAGGATGAGAAGAGATAAAAAGAAGCTGATAAGTTTTTTTGGGTGACATGTTTTATACCTTAAAATATAAATGAAAAATTTATATCTTAAATGAATTTGATAATAATCTTAATATTGATGTTACATAACGTGATCAGGATTTTAATTTCCATTTTAGATGACACATTAATCCTGCATTTATAAATAATATTTAAACTTAGTTTGATTGTATCGCTTAGAGTTCGTTTTGAATTAAAGGTGGTTAGGATCATGATTTGAATAATTTGACACATTAGTGATTTATAACAATCGTTAGTAAATTTTGAATAATGTTATGGTTTTTAAAATCAATATGATTTTTGAAATAAATATGTGATTTTGAAGTTCAAATTAAGTTTTTTAACATAAATTCACCTAACAATGTATGCTAAAATATGATATCACATGCTAATTTTGATATAATATTTGTTAGTTATATTATTTTAATAAGATTTTTTTTTAAATACTGAAAAATTAATCAATTATAGATTTGATCTTTTATCCAAGAATATATTTCATTTTCTGAATATATATTCAATCTGCTTCATAAATTGATTAAAAAAGAATTAGCTTTGAATATTAAGAAAAAAACTTAATTTTCTAATAAATATTTTATTATTAATATTTGAAAATTTTCCATATATACACCTCAAAATCCCCGTACTGCCAACTCTATTTTCAATAATATTTTACAAAAGTGTTTAAATTATACATGAATGCCAAATTAAAAAATGGTGAACGATTCTTCCACAATGGAATGTGAGATTTCAAGGAAGTGTTTACAAAATCTTCTTCTGTTCGAAGATGATCCACCGAAATAATGAGTCACCTGTTTCAATGATATTGAAACATCTGAGATCAATAAATGCTTGTGATATTGTATGCAAAAACCCTTAATATGGTGTTCATTTTTCAAAACTAAAGTTACTAAACTATAGTATTTCAATAGAAAATAGTATACACTCACATTTATCAATTTCCTCCAACATTTCAACATTTTCTTTGTGAGCTCCTCGTACCTAAGTCACACAAAAGGGCAAAATGATGAATTAAATTATTAGAAAGTCCAAAAGAAAAAGTAAAAATGAAATCATATAATGAATTGTGATTACCTATACCCAATTCTTCACAAATAGTTTGCATAAAAGTAAACGTAAAATCTGAAATCACAAGTGAACTATTGTGGCAATGCAATGGAAGTTATTTACAATTTAAAGCGAGATAAAAACAACCATTTTGTGAAAGGTAGGACTGAAACATGATAAACATGACCTAAAATAAAAATTTCTCAGTATTTTAATTAATCATGTCGAAAGTGTGAATTTTAAGATGAACAATTTAAAAAGATTTTATCATGCAATCCTCTATAATCAATTATATAAGTAAGACTGATTAACAGGCAGAGATGACTCTCCCAACTCAATCATAAGATCAGCCATCGGGAGTCCTCCCGATATAAAAAAAGAAGAAGATTGATTAACAAATTTTTTTTAATTACTCTATAATTTGAAATATGTTTAGCTTTATATACCTAACTAAATTCAATGAAACTTAAAAAGAAAACAAATCATTTGATTTTTCCATGAAAATATTTTGATGAAATCAAATGGTATCCTATAAAGAACATCCGAATGATCTCATAGGTGTGTGGCGAAAACACGAGGCTGAAATTGCTTATCTGTTTTTATCTATATGAATAAGGATTGCATATAACAATACCCATTTAGTTTATCCTTTTGAAATTTTTTATACTTATGCAGCCACTTTTAAGGAACATTAATAGTATTATTTTTATTTTTTAGAAATAAACATTTTTTCAAATGGAGTACATATATCTTTAAAAAAAAAGTAAATATTTTAATAAAATTGAAAACATATATACATTAATATGTTGTTGTCATGTAATTATTTTGTAGATGATAAAATCCACGGTATCCACCTCGGGGTCTGACATGCACTTGAGATCGGACTTTTCGAGGACTAGACACATCTGAGACGAAGGGATCACCCCACTTGAGGACCGTGCATGTCTGAGGTGTGAAGACCTGGTTATCCAAAGATTAAGGGTCCGTTTGGAAACACATATTGAAAAGTAAATTTTAGAATAAAGCTGCTTTTTAAGATGATTTAGACCTTTGACTTTTTTGGGATGTTTTTTTTTAATTCAGGAATCAATATTTGGAAGGAATTTAATGTTTGGTAGAAAAAGTTGTTTTTCAATTCAAAAAATCGATTCTGACAAAAAAGCGTTCTTTTTGAGATTTTAAAAACACGGATTTCGAGAGAGAGATTAAAAGGAATCCAGTTTTTTATTCCGCCGGAATCCGACCCGTTTGGTTGCGCGTTTGGGCGGAATCCGCTTTTTAAAAAGCGGAATCGCCCCCAAACGCGCTACCAAACGGACCCTAAGTGTGCCTGGGGACGCAGATGCATATCAGACACACATGTTCGACTCATCTTAGGAATATCAAAGCCAAGTACATCAAAATACTCTAATATGCTTAGCATTACGTGACAGCTGGACGCAGCTCACCAGGATGACTTGGTCAAAAAGGGAGGAAGAAGCCCATGTGACAACTACATATTGGTTCCATAGAAAATTTCTCCACGTCAGTAAGGTATCACCAGTCACTACACCAACGTTAGTCTATAGATAGAGGGGTGCCCCCTCCCAAAAGAAACGCAAAAAAAACCCCAAATACTTCCATTATAGAAACTTTGTTGAATCTTTCTGCATTGAGTATCAGAGCTTCTTAAACTGTCATCACACCGGTGTGGAAGGAGGTCAGACTTCGCAGATCTCCAACTTAATTCAAAGTCCATACCGCAAGGTTCTCGGATTGCAAGTTCTTGGATCCAGTGATCTTCAACCCTCCACATATCCACATATTTAATTGATTCAATACTATAAAATATATATTTCTATTGAAATATGATTAGTTAATTTTTTTGAAAAAATGGTAGACTATATAACTTTATAAAGAGGTTACACTAGTCTGAATCTTGCCTCAAAACAAGAGAGGGAGAAGGGAGCAAGAGACGGGGGATAGTGCTCGCACTGAATACTACTGCCCCTAAAAAAAACCACAAAACAAAGGCTACGCCGAAGAGCGCATGCCGAAATGGAAGATAAAAAAATAGGAGAAGAGCTAAAACCAGCCCGCCCCACTAGCCAATAGATCTAGCCTGGGTCAATATGTAGTCTCCTATCCACCATCCGCACATCCCTCACGCTCGCCAAGGAACGTCCCCACGATGAAATGAACATGAAAATCTCGTCTCATGCATTTTCTACGTAGTATCGTTGCCCAGCGAATATCAGTTTGTTGCGAGCCAACAAATCCTCCATAATGCAGTCGGGATCACTATCTTGAACACCCGGTTTACAGTCCGCGCCGCATCTGGTTGGAAGAAAATTTTCATCTATGGCCACAGCTCGGCTCCGGTATTAATGGTGGGTTGGATCCCTGTGACTTGGCCGATTATCCTCCATAGAGGGGCGACCGCAGGACATAAACCGAAGAGGTGAGCCGCCGTTTCAATTCCGACATTGCAAAGCGCACAGGTTGCCGGGTCACTTGGGCGCCAGGTCGCTTGGTATGCCCTTGTTAGTATTCGGTCTTGTAATGTCATCTACAAGAAGATTTTAACCTTTAACGGCATCCTCCTTTTCCACAGCCATTAAGTTTGGGCCACCATGTTCAAGACCACTGGTGAGTCCCTTCTCCACCAACTATAGCATGCCTTCACGGTGAAGGGTGAAGATTAGATGTTACCCCAAGTAAGCTCATCCTCGCGCGAGGGTCGCATTGTCGCCGTGTTAAGAATCTACATGAGCTGTGCAGCCTCGATGACTTCTGCGTCCATACTGATGCGTCTCAAGCGTAGGTGCTACTCCCCCTCTTCTGTCTCACTAGTCCTGCAATGAAGGACGTTACAATCCTTGAACTCAGCAAGACCAAAGAGTCTAGGAAATGCCACCCAAAGTGGCTCCGCACAACACCAACGATCGGACCAAAACCGCACTTTGTCTCCCTTGCTTATCCGCCAGCGAAGTGTTGAGGAGAAAGACTCCCCCAAAGAAAACCAACCTCTACACAGTAAAGATATCTAATTTGTAGGTGATGGGAACAATGTTCCGCCGGTGCCTTCCCCGTACCGTTCCTTGAGAAGCCTCACCCACAACAGGTTAGGATATTGAATCCACCGCCATAGCCATTTTGCCAACAACGCTCTGTTCATGGATTCGAGATCTAGAACGCCTAAACCTCCTCTGTCCTTGGATTGGCAGATGGACTCCCAAGCCACCAAGTGTGTCCTATTTGCATTGTTTTTTGCACCATTCCAGAAAAACTGCCTCCGGATGACTTCAATTTTCTGCAATATCGTTTTTGGGAGCCGATATATGGATAAATAGAATAGAGGAAGGCTCGAGAGCACCGAGTTTAGGAGAATCAGTTTGCCGCCGGAGCTAAGACATCGGTTCTGCCAGCTTCGAGCTTTTTTCACATCGTTGGACCAGGGGATAACAGTCTCTTCGGAGGAGCCGCCGTTGAACTAGGGGGAGGCCAAGGTGGCTAGGTGGTGCATGCTGGATGGTGCATCTGAACTTAGCAGCCATAGCTTCCGCCCTAGGTGCCTCCACATTGATGACCCACATCAAGCTCTTCGTCCAATTGATTTGCAGGCCTGAGATGGATGAGAAGCATGTTAAAATAAACCTGAGCCCCTCAACCACACTCATCTCTGGGACAACAAATACTACGGTGTCATCGGCATATTGGAGGTGTGTGATTGAAGTCTCACCCGCCACATAAGGAAGCCCGACAATCCAGCCTGCACGTGCCGCTTTCAAGCACATGCGGCTCAAAACATTTGCGACAATCGAGAACAACTATGGAGACAAGGGATCCCCCTATCGCAGGCCACCGTTTAGGGGGAAAAACCGCATTGGGCTCCGTTTATAGTCACCGAGGCTTTAGCCGAATTTACACACTGTTTGAGCATACGTAGGAGCTTCAAAACTTTATTAGTGGACCATTTATAAGGGGGGCAAAAAGCAGGATTTAAAGGTAAAAATATAAAATGAATTCACAGTTAAAGTGTGAATAAAAGAGTTTTGGAGTCACTTTGCATCTTCAACACGTTTAAATTTATTCAAAGGGTATATACTGTTACAGAATTAGACAATAATGGGGTGAAAATATAAAATAAATTGAATAAAATAAAATATTAAAATAATAGAGAAAAAGAGTGAGAGATGAATGGATGAACGAAGTCATGGACAAAGCCCGTTACGACGCTTAAGGTGTTATTTAGCTCCTCCCGGTGTAAAAATCACGAACCACACTATCCCTAGAATCTAGCAAGCCCACACAGAGTGCACGCTTAGGTGGAATAAAAAATTGGCTAAGAACTCTATCAACACAAAAGCACTCGGGCTATTGGATTAATAAAATGTCTGAGCTATCTCCCACAAACTCTCACAAGATACTCTCTGTCTTTGAGTAGGTATTCACTTTGTGATTTGGATGAAAAGAATGACATACATGGGCCCCTCTATATAGGCTTCTAGGTTGCCCAAGAGTCATTTCTAAATTTAAAGTACTCATCCAATTAGGAAATAATAGACTTATAATTATTCTATGCATGATTCATTGTTCCATAATCAATAGCAGTGCAAATTCAAAGTACATGTGTGGAGCTCTTCACTTTTCCATGCAAAGATTCATGTATTCACCTAGGTACATTCTTGAAATTCACATATGCACATTCATTGTCATAAATGTGTTTCATTCCAACCTAAGTTCATCATAAAAATAAAAATATTACACACATGAACCTTACAAAGTTAATACATTAATTTACAATTAATCGAGTTCAATGTACTTGATCCACTAAAATACATTAATCATGCCAAGTCCATATTCACATACCAAATTCACATCCATATTATAGCCCATGTCCATATTAAATCCAAGCCCTATATTATGCACACAGAGTGCATGCTTAGGTGAAATCAGAAATTGGCTAAGAACTCTATTACCACAAAAGCACTCAGGCTACTGGATTAATAAGACATCTAAGCTATCTCCCACAAACTCTCACAAGATATTCTCTGTCTTTGAGTAGATACTCACTTTGTGGCTTGGATGAAAAACATGGCATACATGGGTTCCTCTATATAGGTTTCTAGGTTGCCGAAGTGTCTTTTTCCAAATTTAAGGTACCCATTCAATTAGGAAATAATGGACTTATAATTATTCTATGCATGATTCATTGTTTCATAATCAATAGCAGTGCAAATTCAAAGTACATGTGTAGAACTCTTTACTTTTCCATGCAAATGTTCATGTATTCACATAGATACATCCTTGAAATTCACACATTGTCATAAATGCATTTCATTCCAACCTAAGTTCATCATAAACATAAAAATATTATACACATGAACCTTACAAAGTTAATACATTAATAAACAATTAATCGAGTCCAATGTACTTACTCTACCAAAATACATGAATCATGCCAAGTACATATTCACATATCAAATTCACATCTATGTTCTTATAGCCCTTGTTCATTTTAAATCCAAACCCTATATTTAGCTAATATGTGATTATTTGAAATCATGTGAGAGATTAAATATTGGAGTCAAAATATATTAATATAATTTTTTATATTAAACATAGAATTTTGAAAGTTAATTTTTTGAAAAAACATTTCAAAAAACCAACATATACTTGTTTAAGGAAATGCATAATTTTAAAAAATAATTAATATATATTGATTATATTCGAATGATTAAATGTATAACAGAATGTATCTCATTTAATTGAGTATATGCATATACTTTATTCGATATTTTATTATACTGGGTTAGAACTGAGAATTAACGATGAGCACCTTTATAAGGATATGTGGTGCACCTTTATAAGGATATGTGGTGCACGCAACATTCACTAGTAAAATCATATAATCTACTAGAGCACATTAGGTGTATCCTTGATTGAAAATTGAATGATCTATCTCTCATCTTGAGCAACCTTATTAGCATAATTATCTAAATTTTTTTAGATAATTGATAAACAATGTTAAAAAATTTGGCCTAATCAACCTTTGGTCGACTCTCACCATCGATGACCTATGTGTATTGCAGTTTCATTAACACTCAAAAATCAACTTCGAATCTAAAAATTGATCAACCAATGAGTCTTATGTATTGATTATAAGATAAGTGATTAACTAGTTCTTAATTTACATAAAAAAAATTGAAATATTTCCGCACGTGCGTCCAAACTCATTTCAGCATTTGGCTTTCAAATCCTCCCTCTAGCCTTTCTGACAAAAAAAACTCAGCGCTTGAAAAAATACGATAACAATGTTGCTCAAAATTTGGGATTGAAATACTAAATTTAAGTAATCTCAATATTTTAACCACATATTCAAATTATGTCTTAATCTTGATGGGTGCAACTCATCCTTGTTTCCTTATGAAGTCTTGTTACATTCATAATTTTTACGGTCCTAAATAATAAACTCTTTGAAGTCGATAAGCAATTTAAATAAAAACGTGTTAGTCTGGTTTTGAAATGTAAAATGGGTTGACTGAAATTTTCCTTTCGTGTGAATTTCTACGGAGTGTTGGACATTCTCACCTTGATATGATTATTTTTTGATCCACTTCAATAAGAAATTTGAGGCAGCTTCACATGTTATGAATGTGACATTTTCCATCATTTCATATATTGAAATTCCTTCAACTTTATCCAATCTCTGACATGTTAAGTGAGAGTATTTTGTTTTTATATTATTTATTTTTTAGTAAATGGAACAGCGCATAAATATTTACAACATGTTTGAAAAGAAATATTTACAACATGCTCAAAAAACACTATTTTCTATGCAAAGTTAAGGTTTACATAAAGAAAATATCTCGTTTTGCAGGAATGATAGATTATTTAATTATGTTTGATATGTACATGAATAAACATAACAATGCACTACTACAAAAACTGCAATAGCCTACGATACTAAAGATCACGGTTATAAAAGAAGAATGTGCCTAAGTTACATCTCTGGAGGATAGAGTTACGCAATTGCACATACTCTTTAAAAAGAAGAGAAAATAAATTCATGCATTTTTTAAAGTGAAATTGAATTCGAAATTTTTTTTGAGCGTTGATTCATTTAGATCGATTTGCAAGCCACATTGTCACGTCATTAATGTGGTGTATAAAAGGGTCTAACATGGTATATATTTAATTACAAAAAATGCAAAAATACATTCAATTCGAAGGAGTATCACATTATTTTTATGAAAAATATATTTTATTACTTAAATATATACTTAAAAAAAATTAAAATGTTTATGGACTGCAAATGGTGCTATAAATTTATTGAACGCATTTTTTATGACCTGATCCAAACTTGTCCTACTTGGCCCGTCTTGCGAGTAATGATGTATATGTTTTATGTACAATCCTTTTTTCGGTCTCATTTCTGGTTCACACATTTTTTTATTTTTAAAAAAAAGTAGTATAGATGATGTATATGTTTGTATAATAAATGATGCTACCTGGGCCCCATAAATCGGGTAAATCGGGTAAATCTTCTTTTCTTCACCGAACAACTCTGAATAAAAAAAATAAAATTGATATTTGTTTTCGTTTCAATCGATAATTCTGTATTAAGAAATGGTAAATCATAATTTTTTTAGTCATCCAATCGAATTGATATCTTCAAAAAGGAAAGAATATCTCAAATCATAATAATAAGGGCGGTTATGGAAAGCTCAATCCGATTAGTTAGGGGGGTAATGGGTAATTCAAACTTGCCACCTCATGGGACTTAGGATGAGGTCCAGCAATTAGGGCCAAAAAATCATTATTGTAATAAATGAAGCACATATTCTAATGAATTGTATGAATTCATTTATTGAAAATATAAAAGATTTCTAATGAAGCAGATACTTCATCATTATGAGTATATATGCGCTAATAAGATATATAGAACTAGTATTAGGGCTGAGAAATAGATTTTGTGTAAAAGAGCTCAAAAATCAATTACCTATATAAGCACACAAGGCTTTGTATATAAAATTGTTTTTTTTGTTGCTATCAATGTATTCCAACCTATCGAGGGAATAAGGACTAATCATCTAGATGTCCACGTTGGCCCATTCAGAGGTATAAAATTGTTAATAGGAAAAAGATACATACAGCCCAATTGCAGCCCGTCTTACAATCAATGATTTTTTAAAAATCATACACTCATCTTTTGAAGTGCATGCTATTATATAAAATAAAGTATATACTAAGATATATAAGTGTATTTTTTTCAGAATGAAAAAAAAAATTGGATCATATACTATGTTAGAACCCATATGATATGATAACGTAGTACATACTACGTAGTACATACTACGTTATCTTAGCGTATGGGGCTGTAAAAAAGACTGCGTGTATCAGCGCCCTTTGTTAATATTAAGAAGAAAATTTTCTTCTTTCTTTCACTCAATATTTCTTTTCCGTTTGCATTACTTTGCCTTGCATGACACATACATGATTAAGTAACTCTAATTAAGTTTTCATTTGAGTTAATGTAAGTTTTAAATAGATAATTACTCCAATATGAATAATGAATCGACAATTTTCGGTTTGATTGTATTTTTTTGTTATTCTCATTTAGAAAATGTAATAATAATTTTTTTATTGTTTGATTGATCATGATTAAGTTGTAGGATGAAATGTGAATCGGACGTGGATTTATAAGAGAAGATAGATAGTTGATTTGACATGTGAACTTTTCTTACATTAATATAATAGATTATATAGAATAATATAATTACATGGAAACTTAGAATATCAATATCATACTTTTGTATTTCATCATGTTTACCACCTATTCCAGGTGAGGAGCTAAATTCTTTTTTTTTATAATAATTTAATGTTATTATGATGTGGCTATTAAATTTTCAATTCTATGATTAATTATTAAAAAGGGAAAAATCCATATAACTCCTTGTAAATTGCTTGAAATCCATATAACCCCCTGATTTTTTCTAAAGCCTATATAACCCCCTTAAAACACATATGTAAATCCAAATAGTTCTCTGATTTAAATTTTTATTAATGGATTATGATTATTCTGTGAATATTTTGTCTGGTTAACCCTGATTGAAAATATAGTATTATAAAAACCTTCTAAAATGCGTCGAAAATGTAAAAAATCATCTATAAATAACGAATTTACCCTTCTGGATAGAGTTTTATAAACTATTTGGATGGATAAAATCGTTATGTATTGAAGATTTTTCACATTTTTAATAAATTGTAGGTGTATTTTTGTATGCTGTGTTTTCAGTTAGAGTGACAAAATAAAATATTCACAGAATATCCCTCATCTATTAATGAAAATTTAAATCAGGGAGTTATTTGGATTTATATATCTATTTTTATGGAGTCACGTAAATTTTAAAAAAATTAGAGGGGTATATAGATTTCAAACAATTTATATGAGGTTATTTGAATTTTTCCCTTATAAAAAATCAGTCTCCATCCTAAAGATGACCCAATCTTGAAATTCCTAAAGATGACTCAATCTTGAAATTATCTTTGAAGAGGACTTTAGGGGCTGGTTTCACATGTTAACTGGTCTTTTCTTTTCTCTATTTTGGGCTTTGGAACTTTGGAAAACAAAATTGATTAAAGAATTATTTGCATTCAAATCATGATTGACTATTTTTAAGTCAGATGAAAAATGATACACTCAACCCTGTGAAATCCCCCGTCTGTGGTCCTCCTTTTTTCTATATAAAATAAATTATAAAAATTATACATTTATAAGCAAATACTTTTATATGAAGTGATGTATATATTGAGATACATTGATATATTTTTATTTAAAAAATATATTTTTTAAATTTTCATACAGCGTGATAGTATAATGCTACACATTATATAATTTATATAGATAGTTTCAAGACTGTAGAGAGGGCTGCAAAGCGGATTGAATGTAACAACTCCCTATCAATATATCCCAACAATATCTTGATATAGTTTTACTGAAAACATTACTTATTAATCTTCTTAAAATAAAAAAAAGGAAGACAAAATAATAACCCCATGTTTTAAGAGAAGAATAAGGTAGATAACAGTGGATAAGGTGAAATAAAAGAAAAATACATGTTTGAATAACATGAATAACGTATTATTATGCAGAATAGGGGGAATAAAATTATATTGGTATCCTAAGTTCCCTTGTTTTAGCTAATATAATAGTACTATAATATGGTATTAGAGGGTAACATTAGATTAGAAATATATAGAAAATCAAGGGCATGGACTCGTGTGAGTAGGAAATAAAACTTATCAATCCTAATTTCATCATTAAGTGTGAGTTCGAATTTGATATTCTACCCAATCAATACAGTTGGGATAAGAAATCCACAATATAAATATTTTTTTATACATTTTATAAATATTAATATATTTTATTTATTTTTATTTATATCTTATTCATAATTAAAAAAACATAAAATTTTGATCCATATAAATCATTCTCTTACATTTTCTAAATATTTATACATCTTATTTTTTTTTATGACTTTTTCATAATTAAAATAACAAAAATTTTAGGAGAAAATGCATTTAATCTCTTGAAAGATTATAAATATCAAGAGATTATGAATATCCAGATCAACCATTCATTATTCTAAATATCCATATAACCCTCTTTTTTATGTGGTTAATTCAAATTCCTCCATGCGTCTCCTTGTTTAAATTGAAGTGTAGTTAACTTAATTCAACATAATAAAAAGATTATTTTACCCTTATTTACATACCACACCTATTTTAACAATTAAGTAAATTGAAAAATCCCAAATATATCACATCGTTTTCAAGCTCCATTTGGGACATGTATGCGACCGTCCAACGTCGGCTGGACAGGGGGGACCTGCATTGCCAAGAATTGTTGTTTTCACGGAGTCAAGGAAGGGGAGTTATACCCACCCCATATAATGAGAAACCACCCCGTGATAAATAATTTTTATGCACTCGAAAGCAAAGGAAAATCACTCTTATCAACCACACCCCATTTTGAACCAAACACACCTCCTATACTGTTCGACAAACATAGAGTGTCGAATGGAAGGGTTGCACAAATATTTTTTTCTGTTATAATATCGACACATGTATTGTCGATATATATTAAATATGTCGCCAAGAGGAGTGTCGATACTAGCAGATTATTGAAAAATAAAAAGATAAGTATCAATCGACACATGAGATGTCGAGAAAAGTGTCAATGGCTAATGGTGACAATGTCGATACGAACAAATAATCACAAGCTACTTCTTATAGATCTGCTTAAACTTTATAATCTCAAGAACTTGATGCCATGTCATTGGAATAATTTTTTCGATTGAAAGCTGTAGGTCGAATGCATTCCTTGGGGGTGATACTACATTGTAAAAAATTAAGTAAATACTCAATCATATACAAGAAATTAAGAATTTCATACCCAGTAGAACAAAAAAAAGAGTTATGCTTTTCAAACTAACATCAATCACATAGTTGAATAAAATGAGTGCTTGCTAGTTTATATTGCCAGCTTGGTTTGAATAATTGAATATAAAAAAAAACTATATCAAACTCATAATTAGAAAATAAATCAAAATCATTGATCAACTAGAGTTTCAAATAATAAAATATAACACAAATAAGGTCAACAATAAGAAGAAGAAGAGAGAAATAATTTTGTTAAATAAGTTGGGGTAATTTTACAGAATTGTATTTATTTGGGGGTGGTTTTATGGATTTCAAAAAATTTGTCGGGTGGCTTTCTCACAGGAGCGGTTTTTCATTAAACAGGGGTTTAAATAACCGTCCCCGTCAAGGAAACGTGAAAAAAGGGGCAAAACTGGTCAAGAATCTTTTTTGAGATTTTTAGTTTTAAGTCCCCGTAAACTATAGGATTTAGGGATCGATCCCTCACTTCTTCATATTTAAGTTTTAGTTCTTATATTTAAATGATAATTTAGGAATAGGTCCCTCCCAGGGATTAAAATGCAAACTAAATAATTTAAGAATAAGTCCCTTCTATGAGTATGTTTAAATGTAGGGATTAAAACATAAATATGAAGAAGTGAGAGATCGATCGCTAAATCCTATAGTTTACGGGGCTTAAAACTAAAAATCGCAATCTTTTTATCAACAACAATAAAAATGGTTAAATAACGTCAAATACGAAGAAAAAAGGAGGAATTGTCCAAATGCCCTTTGACCAGGGGTGTAATTTTTTTTTGCCCTTGGACTTTTTTTATTTTTTATTTACCCCTGAAATCTAGTCCTATTTTTTTTTTTGCCCCTGACCAGTTACATAAATATTACATTTCTGTAATTGATTGTTAAATATATGTAATTGGTTATTATATTTCTGTAATTTATATGTGATACCCGAATTACCCCTTACAGACAGTTACATAAATACAGAAATATAATGTGATACATACAGAAATTATACAAATAATTACAGATATTTAATAGTTGTCTACAAAAAATATTAAAATACGCAAATATATTTAAACGCAAAATGGTCATATATACATTTTCAATGTCATTATAATATCATCTGTAAGTGCATTCAATGTACGCAAAATTGTTATAGACACAATCCTAAAGTTTCATTAAAATAGATACATCAATTGTTTGAATTGTGATGTTTTCTTCAAATCTTAATGATCAGTTGTAGTCTCCCCCTTAATCCTCTTCATTTCCTTTTGGATGAAATGAAACCCATTGAAATATCATTGAACTAGAAATTCAATGTATTTAATAATGAAAAACGGGTTTTCCAAGAAACATAAAAAATACAACAAACAGTCAAACACCTAAATAAATTTATGAACAATTGTAATATTTTAGTAGAAATACTTCTTGATCCATGTACTAAACAATTATAAAACTAACATTTATATAACTACAACAAAAACTACAAATGTAATACCCAACGACATAATCTACCATTTACCGATAATTACAAATAACAGAAATGTAATAACCAATTACATATATTTAACAATCAATTATAGAAATGTAATATTAATATACGATGAAAATTGTAGCACTGGTCAGGGGTAAAAAAAAAAATCAGATTTCAAGAGTAAATAAAAAATAAAAAAAAATCAAAAGACAAAAAAAATTACACCCCTGATTAAAGGCATTTGGACAATTTTTCAAAAAAAAAATTATCCCAAAAACAGAGATCCGCATAAACAAAGACCAGGGAAAGAGAGGAAAAAATATCTCATTATATTAAAATCTGTCCCAAAAAAATCAAAAATAAAAAATCTCTCTCTCCATCTTTTCATTCAATGATTTCGTCATTATCCCATCTTTCGTGTATATAAATACTCCGACCGAGGCCGTTCTCGGATTGGCGAGAGACAGTGAAGAAAGAAATGGAAGCGACGTCGATGAGCGCCTCGTCTAGGTTTTCAATCTCGAGAGGCATCTGTTCCTCCTCCGCCGCCACTGCCCCCGCAAAACGCCGTCTCGACGTCACGCCGGCTTCGGGCGTCATTGGACGGCGGGGACTGTCCCAGCGGGTGCTCCGTTTCGCCGTTCGTGCTCAGCGGGTATGTTTTGTTTGTTCGTCTCGGAAGTTTGATTGTTTTGTTAATTTTGGGGTCTTCAAGAGTGATTTGAATGGCTCTTGATTGGAATGAACAAAGCTGTCGGCTTTTGCTTGATTGTGCCCAATGTGGGTGAATTATTTACATTTATTTTTATAAAAATTTTGTATAATTTTTTTGGTGATTGGGGGTTATAGAAAATGGCATCTGATTGTGAAATTGATTTTTTTCATGACTATCTGTGCTAAGAAGAGGTACTGATTGTTTTTTCTTTCTTGAATGTGTAATGGACAAGCTTTTCTGTGATTGAACATTGAGATTGATTTACTTGACTTTAAAAAAATGTGATTTTTGCGCGAGTGGGTACACTCACTCAGATGGAAATTCAAGAAGTTTTAAAATGTTCTTACATTGTATTATGTCAAGAGTTATGTATGAGTGTTTGTTGTTCCAGTCTGAGGCCAAGGATTCACCGGGTATACCATCTCCAATGAGTGATTCCATTGCGAACTGCATTGAAGTGAGGGAGTGGGAAATGGGGAAGACAATCGATGAGATTGCCGCGAGCCAGGGAATCACGATAAGGAGGCGCCCACCTACTGGTCCCCCTCAGCACTATGTGGGCCCGTTCGAGTTTCGCTTGCAGAATGAAGGGAACACACCCCGAAACATTCTCGAAGAGATTATCTGGAACAAGGATGTAGAGGTTTCACAGGTATGACAAAAAAAAATGACTTGGAATATGAATGACTTATTTTGGTTGTTATTCAACATTTTTTTATGACAAAAGATTGATTTTGTTAGATGAAGGAGAGAAGATCTCTGGTAATGCTGAAGAAGGCCCTTGAAAATGCTCCACCTGTCAGGGACTTTGTCGGAGCTTTGAGGGCATCCTATGAACGGACAGACATGCCTGCTTTGATTGCTGAAGTGAAGAAGGCGTCTCCGAGCAGGGGAGTGTTACGGGAAGATTTTGATCCTGTGAGTTTTCTGATCTAGTCTTGTTTATTGAACCATGGTTTGGCTTATGTTCATAGATGAATTTGAGCAGATGTTTAATTGGTTTGTTCCTATATGCGGAAAGGAATAGGACTATACATTACATAATATTACATACTTGGAGCTGGTTTAGTGGTTGAAAATTGCTTGCATGCTGTAAAGCCTAATCTCACTGCCAGTACAGATCTTAACATTGTAGCTGAGGATTGTGGTGTAGGTCCAATTCTAGCAGTTGATGTTTGCTGAAATAGTATCCGAGTTGAATGGAATATGCCAGATTTCCATACCAGATTATGTTTTAAAATTTTAAATCCTTACTTTTATGTTGGCATGTAAGCAGAAGTTTGATGATGAAATTGTGTCAAAACAGGTCCAGATTGCTAGTGCATATGAGGAAGGTGGAGCAGCATGTCTCAGTGTTTTGACAGATAAGAAGTATTTTCAGGTTGATATGCTTTATTAGGCTTGATGCTAGAAATTTTTTCATAATAATGAAGCTGACATATCTATAATTAATAAATCTGATCTTATTCTCATTTCATTTCCTAAGGGAAGCTTTGAAAACCTTGAGGCTATACGCAATGCAGGAATAAAGGTTTGCCTTACTATTTTTCTTGTCCATGTTCTGTATTCTATTATATATTTTAATCTGGAAGGGTCATGAGATTCATTTTCAGCATTATTCTCTTTAAGATTCTAATTGGGGTGAGAAACTGCAGTGCCCCCTTCTTTGCAAAGAGTTCATTATTGATCCATGGCAATTGTATTGTGCCCGGAGCAAAGGAGCAGACGCAGTTCTTTTGATTGCTGCAGTTTTGCCTGATGTTGACATCAAATACTTAACCAAGATCTGCAAAATCCTCGGTTTGGTGGCACTTGTTGAGGTTTGTGGATTTTTTAATTCCCTGCATATTAATTACTCATTATTGTTTTGGTCTACAGTTCCTCTGGATCTTATAATTTTAGGCTGATTCCAGCAGTACTCAAGCATGGTATTTCTTTTGTACTGGTTGGCATACTGAAAAGAATAAGTTGTCATTCTTTTAAGTTTTTTGTATTATCAACTTCAAGACTCACCTGTTCTTTGTTATTTGAATAAAAATTCTATGGCTCATCATTAATGAAATAATTGTTGTTTCCTTTTTTTTTGAAAGGTGCACAATGAGAGGGAGATGGACCGTGTATTGGGAATAGATGGGATCCAACTGATTGGTATCAATAATCGTAATCTTGGTAAGCCGTGTGCTACTCTTCAATTTTTATCTTGCTCTCATTTTGAGGAAACTACAGTTTCATAAAACCACATCTTGAGAGCCTAGTTTAAATTATCTGGTTCTATTGAAGTTGAATGCATCTTTTTTTTTTATTGCTGGTTCTATACTATGCAGTGGTTCTGTGACTTTCTGTTATAACCTATCAAGTTTTGAGAACTTTGCCATTCATCTGTATCATGTTCCGAAAATGACATTTGACCATTAACAATATTATCAAAAGAAATTTATAGCAATTTTTTTTGGATATTTGGTTTATTCAATGTGAATTTAATAGCTTGTTGATCAAATCATCAAGGGCTCAGTGAATGATAACACTTGTATCATTTCCAAAAGCAAAGGCATCTGAATTCTTCTATATTATTAATGGGTGCATACTTGATCTTCCTGGAGTTCAGGAGCTCCTTAGTATTTAATTCAAAGGGCCGATGGACATTTAGGACAAAATTAATCTGCTGCTTTTTTGGTGTGTCTCAGTAGTTAAAAACTGTATGGGTGCGTTGTTACACCTGAACTCCAAATCCATCCATTTGAAAAATATATATAATACAACCCTCAGTGAGATTTGGCATCTTATCTTATTTCCTTTTGGCTTATCTGTAGAAACATTTGAAGTTGATATAAGTAACACTAAGAAGCTTCTCGGGGGAGCACGTGGAGAAGCTATCCGTGAAAGAGGCATTATTGTAAGTGCCTTTTCAAATAATGTAAAATGTGTTTATCTTAATTTTGATGAGTTCTATTCTATGATTCTTCGTAATGTTGCCCTTTTCCTGTGTGTTTATTACAATCTTGTGCTGTCAGTATGTCACCGTTATTTGTTCGTCGACATGTTACATATGTTTAGTTTTATCTGTTTATTTATTTCCCAAAACAAAATTATGCTCACTGAATATGTTAATCTTGGTTGCAGGTGGTTGGAGAATCTGGACTATTTACACCCAGTGATATCGCATACGTCCAAGAAGCTGGAGTCAAAGCGGTAAGTGGAAAGAATCTGTGTTTTACTGCTTTTACATAATTGATTACATTACATCATAGGAATCTTCATTTTCCTTCCTTTCCCTGTCTTTTTTGCATGATGCATTGGGAGAATCATGAGATGAAAAATTGGATCCAGCCGGATTGGGGAAGTTTCATTTAATTATAGGCATCCTTTTTTTAGACAGGCACCTAATGCAATGAATCTGACTTATAATTGTTCTTGGATCATTTTCCTTCTGTTATCTTTTGGCTGTATACCACCAGCTGTCTGTTGGGGTTAATTTATAATTGCAGCTGCTTGGTGCTTTTGGTGGCATGCATTTATATCCTGATAGTAATTTGGAACTGTATTAGCATTTTGATTCATATAGTTGTTCATACCATCATGTACACGTGGATACGTGCATGAAAGATCATCAAACCACATGAACTTACAGTGATAACTATATTAGCATGAGAATTCATATTAATATACCATTATTTACGCATGGATGCATGCTTAAAAAAGGGAACTGCACTCACAGTATTGTTGGCGGTCCACCATGTAGGATTATTATTCATGTGTGCATATTGTTATTTACTCATTGCTGAGTAATACTGCATATCTCTGGAAACCACCACATGCATTATCATATGCATCCTCAAAGAGAAGTCCTCAAAATCGTTGTAAAGAAGCTGTATTGGTATACCAATATCATAAGTTATACTAAACCACCTACCAAAAAATAAATCAGAGAGAGAATCTACGGCATTGTGTAGCCTGAGTTGAAAATTAGGTATTTATGTTGTAATCAGTTTCATTCAAAGCCAGATCCGCCTCCACAGGGCCTCATGTATAAAAAAATTGCAAGGACGGTAAGCAATGCATCACTGATTTTACCGATCCTTTGATGGTATATTTGTGCATGTATTCATATCGAAATGTACACTATTTTCTTCCACTTATTATGTATACAGTCTCATCTTTGAAGTATCGTTTGTGTGTTCCTAATTAACTTTAAATTTCACACTTAAAAACACTTTAAACTCTTTTTTTTTTTTTCTTGCAGGTTTTGGTTGGTGAGTCTCTTGTAAAACAGAGTGATCCCAGCAAGGGAATTGCAGGGCTCTTTGGTAAAGATATCTCAAAATGAACTGCATGTATTAAAAAAAAAAAAAGCTGCAGTGCCATGTGTTCTGAACATCTGATCATTTCCATAATTTATGATAACAGCTGGTGAATTATTACACAGCTATTATGGTTCTCCGAAAATTATGCAATAAAGACTTATAGCCAATATGCATTCATTGAACCCTTCATTGGGTATAGATTTTTTTATTGAGAATATTATTTCAAAGCAGGGTGAAATGGTAGAAACTGTTCTTATGGTGAGTTCCCAAGGAGTTTCTTGAAGAATTCATGAAAATTGAAAAGCCTTCATGAGAAGATTGATCTAATTTTTTATATATATTAAAACTGTCAACTTTTAATAAACTCAGGTTGATGGAATATCCTATGATTTCTTTGCTTGATTTCTGTGAGAAGGATCACGGGTGCCACCTAATTGGTCCTCGGGTACGTTTTCACTAGTAGAATATTTTCCAGATGAAATTTTTACATAAACGCAGTCCATCATTGTTTTCATATATTTAATTATACATCTCAATCTAATAAAATGAGTGATATTATTTATAAAAAATGTAAAATCTTCCAATGAGGTATATGTATCTCATTACATTGACCTGAGTTTATTAACGAGTATGAATGTAATGGGAAAATCTAAATAACCCCTTGTAAACTGTTTGAAATCTACATAATCCCTTGACTTTTCCTGAAATTTTCCTGAAATCCATGTGACCTAAAAACTTCTATATAAAAAAAAATAACCCCCTGAATTAAATTTCTATTGACAGATAAAAATATTATGTGAATATTTTGTTTAGTTAACCTTTGCTGAAAACACAGTATATAAAAAAAACTCATACATTGTATTAAAAATGTGAAAAATAATATCTAAATAGCGATTTTATCCATTTGAATAGATTATAAAACCTCCGAAAAGGTAAAATCATCATTTTCATATGATTTTATGCATTTCTAACATATTATATGGTTTTTTGTATACTGTATTTTCAGTCAGGGTTAACCAAATAGAATATTAGCAAAATATTTTTAATCTATCAATAAAAATTTAACCAAGGGGTTATTTTGATTTATATAGATGTTTTCAGGGGGTTATATGGATTTCATGAAAAGTAAAAGGGTTATATGAATGTTTCTCAAAAATATAAAAATAAATGTTTTTTTTTGTTGAGAAAGATAAGTACAGCCACAATGAGCCCGTCTATCACCACCAACCCCAAATGCTTTCCCCCCAAACCCAATAAAAATTTAAAACATATTATATTTTAATTTTAGACTCTTATCCCACCAACCTCAATTGACATAAACCTAATCATACTCTAATGTCTAATGTGACTCAATGAGTGTCACTAAAAAAATTTCAACTGCAATATTTTAAAATGAAACTATTGCAATTAATCAAAATTAATAATTATTTTTAAAAATGATCCTCTGTCAAAATAATTTGTAAAAATATCCTTGAATATTCTTTTGACCTGTTTGACAATGACATCGCAACATACCATTTAAAGCGTGATTAATTTGTGCGCCTTAAAAAACATACATAAACATTGTTCCCATGCCATTACGATATGTTTATTTTTTCTTTATATATATATATATATATATATATATATATATATAAAATTTAACTTTTATTACATAAATTTTTTGTTACAAAATTAGTATGTGATGCAGCGTGGAATCACGCTCTTCTGCTAATTCGATCTATAGAACGAATTTGTAGGCTCCAACATGGCGGTTGATTCTTCAATAGAATGATACCAGGGATGTTGGACTTCAAATATCTGTTGATTTTCAATGAAATGCCAGATAATTGGTAGTTTTATGTAAGTGTTAGTACTCCTAACAAAATACAATATAGAAAATAAATAAACTTCAACTAATCAATAGTCTGTTTTGTCAATTGGTTTACAAGCTTATTTATAGAAGAGAATTCTAACAAACTAGAATCTCAACTAATTATCTAAATATGTAAACTAACAAACAAATCTTACAAATCTTTATCGAATCCTAACTAAAATTTAAATTTGAATTCAAATAATGATTTGGAATTCAAATCTAACATAAAATCCTAACAACCTCAAAACAACCTAAAAATAGTAAAAATAACTTTGAACCGTCGATTTGACCTCTAAGATGATCTCAGAACGCTCTAAAAAATGGCCTATTGGCATAGCAACTACTCCTGTAGGGCTCGTCAATACGAACGCGTGAACATATTATAATAGCGATTCTGATCTACAGTTCAAAAGTTATGGCAGTTTGAAGTCACGGTGCTCTTGATTGATCAAGATGTCTTTTTTTTCTTGTGTTCCATTTGATTTCGGTCGTCTATATATTGTACGGTTATGATGTCTGCATCAGTATGCAATAAGAAATACATGTTGAGACATTTAAAATAACACAAAATTGAATATATTTGTAAGTTCTTGGTTAATATTAAAAGTTAATTACATTTATTTAGTAAATTTTCGTTATGATGTATCCACATAATCAAATATGATATTTTTATGTAAATATTAGTATATATATACAAAGGTTAATTAATTATCTTAAATTTATCATTTTTAAATATAAATTAAATATATTCAATATTGATCTTATTTTAAACTTTGCAATGTTATTCCAAATAGTATTAATTTTGTAAAAAATGATTTATGTAATAAAATTTACATTATTTAAAGATATTAAACAAAGTAAGAAAATAACAAAAAAATAAAAAACAGAAAAACACACCTTAATGGCGTATAAACAACTTGCCTTTTATGGTGCTAGGCGTTAATGTTGAGGTGTCATTGTCAAACTAGTCAAAACAATGTTGTAAGTTATTTTTGTAAATAATTATTGGAGAGGGTCATTTTTAGAAATAACTATTAAATCAAGATTAATTTTAAAAAAATTCCTATTTTAAAAGCGTACCTTGGGTCAAAGTAAGTTGTTCGGTTGGACACACTCTGAGTCAAACCGTAGTGTTTACTGTGACCCAAGTAGGCCTGCCAACGTGGACCCGGACCTGACCCATTTAACTGTCAGGTCCTTCCGGTCGAGTCCATATCGGGTCTCGAGTCAGATCGGGTCAGATCGACCTATTAATAAGCTCAGGCCAGACAAAGAGAAGTTGAAGAATTTCTTAGGGGCATACAACGACTTCATTTTTTTCTTTTTAATAGAGTATATTGTATTATAAAAGTTCTTTACTATTTTGATTTTTAAATATTTTGTGAGGTAACATTTGGAATACAGTTTGAATTATTATACTTTTACGTGAAGTCAAAATGTTGTAAAAATATTGCAAATGTTTAAAATTTTAAATAATTATTCAATATTTAATTATAACTATTTGGTTGAATCATGAGTGTTAGGTTGGATCAGAAATTAAAAAAATCACATAATATTTGGGTTGAGTCAATCGGGTCCAACGGGTCCATAGGATCGTGTCGGGGTGGACCTAACCCGACCCACTTTAATTATCGGGTCCATCGGGTCGGGTATTTACGCCTTTTATCGGGTCAGGTCCGGGTCGACTCGCGTCCCGTTAACAGGCTTAGACCCAAGGTGTATCACCTAACACTATCCAATTAACAATAATTTAATTTTTTTATCCATTATAAAATACCATAAATACACAACAAATAAATATAATAAATAAACAACATTCACGTACATAGTCACGTAGGTTAATTCAACATTGATATATCTGATCTATCATGCACATTCACAAATCCAATAATTTTTTTAATACAAATGATAACATATTATTGACATAATAGTCTTCCATGTTTAACATTCATATATCCAAATTCAACCAACTAACACATCCACGTTATATTTTGGCTTTTAAACAATGTATTGAGTAAAAAATGTGCTAATGTAGATGTGATGGTTGGTTGAATTTTAACATTCACATGTTACCATTTGTAAATTCAATACATGCATGTAGGTTTTCATTTGTGAAAAAAATAATGTATTGAATTTGTAAATGTTCAGGTTGAATATGTGAATGTTGAATTAATTTATATGACTGTGTATGTGAATGTTGTTTATTTATTATATATTTTTTTGCTGTGTATTTATGATGGATAAAAAAATTAACTTATTATCAATTGAAGCGACACACATTGAGTCACAATAGACATCCCAGTTTGACTTGGAGTATGTCAAACCGAACAACTTACATTGATTCAAGGTGTGCCACGTCACTTCTAAAATATCGTAACTGAAAAATATTGGGTGATATATCTTAGATCATAGTAGACACCCTAGTTTAATTTAGAGTATGTCAAATCAAATAACTTATGGTGGCCCAAGGCATGCAGCGTCACTTTTAAAATATTATAGTTGAAAATTTCTAGATGGCACACCTTGGATCATATTAGATATCTCAGTATAACTGAGTTTGTGTCAAGTAGATTTGATGGGATGAGTACATAAAATAAAATGTGTAAAATATTTTAAATTTTTATTGGGTCGGGGAAAGGAACAGTTGGGTTGGTGGTAATAGACCTGCTCAGCCACAATTAGGCCTGTCAACGGGTCAGGTCTAGACCCGGACCCGACCCGACCCGGACCCGATTACATGTGTCATATACCCGACCCGATTTGGACCCGACCCGAGTTGGAGACGACCCGGCGGACCCGAACAAACAAACGGGTCGGGTCCAGGTCCACCCCGCCCCGACCCGTTGGACCCGAGACCCGATTGTTTTATTAATATATGCTCATATATTATAAGACTATTAGTATTAGTTGATACATAATTTTATTTTTTACTTAACTTATGTTTGCATCCATAAGTTCATAAATCATAATCATAACATTTTTTTCGTTGTGTTGATGTTGCAACTTGAAAGAACTTGATTGTTTAATATGTAATAAACTTAGTAATGTATTGTTATCGGTTTGTTTTAGACAATTAACTTATTAGTTTTTGTTTGTATAATTAATTAGTTTGTTGCATGATTTATGTTTATTATTTTAGTTAATATGTTAGTGTTTATTGTTTTGAATGTTGTTTAGGTTAATATTGTTTTGAATGTTTGTATAATTAGTTATCTTTATTGTTTAAGTTAATATGTTTTTATGTTAGTGATTATTGTTTTGGATATTGTTTAATAATTCATTTACTTCTTTTGAATTGTATAAGATTATGTTCAAACATAGTCTTATTAATAATAATGTTTTATTACAAAAATTTTCAAATAGAAAGATAAAGCAAACAAATACATGAGCTCCTCTTTTTTTTCTTTTTTTGCCAACCATCCGGGTCGGGTCGGACCCGGACCGACGGGTCCGGGTCCGGGTCCACATTTCCCCGAACCCGCCGAGTCCTAGATTGGACCTGGACCCGTCGGGTCTTGCCACGGGTCGGGTCCGGGTTCACCCCGACCCGATCCTGACCCGACCCGTTGACAGGGCTAGCCACAATGGGGGCGGATATTTCAACCCCACCAACTAACCCACCCACTCCTTTTTTTGTTTTTGGTTTTTGTGATCCTAACCCACCCCTCCCCCTCCCACGACCACCACCTCCCCCTCCTCACTCCCCCGCCTCTGAGACCTCTGCTTCGTCCGTGCCTACCGCGCCTCCGAGGCCCCTACCTCGCCCGCGTCCACTACGCCCGACGTCGCCTCCGAGACCCCCACCATGCCCGACGCCGACTCCTCCGACGCCGCCGACCTCTTCGAACGCATGAAGCGTTCCGGCGTTACTGTTAACTCGTTCGTCCTTGTCGCCATCCTCGGAGGCGTCGGTAGGGGTCTCGGAGGTGGCGTTGGGCGTGGTCGGCGCGGACGAGGCGGGGGTCTCAGAGATGCGGTGGGCGCGAGCGAAACAGGGGTCTCGAAGGCGATGGAGGGAGGAGGGGAAGGTGGTGGTGGTGGTGAAAGGGGTGGGTTAGTTGGTGGGGTTGAAATAACCACCCCCCGCCACAATTGCATGCATCATGACTAGTGCATGTATTGCATGCTCATGCCTATATTGCCTTTTTGTTTTTAAGAGCCTCACTTGCATGCTCATGCCTATTGCATTTATTCTCATTATTATTTTCAAAGATAGGCTCCAGCATCAATTGCATGCTCATGCACTCATGACTATTGCATTATTATTTTTTTGAATAAGGTCTCTGTCATAAAAAAAAATTAAAAAAAAAAAAATTACGACAAGTCCCCAAAACAATCATGATTCTATTAACACGTGTAATCCCCTCCAAAAATTCGAAATCTGTACAAATTATCTGCAGTTCGTCTTCCTAAAAGCAAAAGAACAAAAAAAAAGCTGATTTGCCCCCACCCACTCCCAAAAAAACATCCATTCCCCAAAATGCCCCCGAAACCCCACCTCCGATCCCCTCCGCCGCCCATCTCCGCCGTGGAGTGCCGCTCCCCATTCGACAACGCCTGGTACAACGTCTCGGTCTCCTCGGGCGGGCGAAAGGGGAGGATTCGGATCCGGTACGACGGGTTCCCGGACTGCTATGACGAACACTTCAATGTCTCCGATTTCGCGGGCCCGGCCGAGCTGAACCGGTTCCTGGACCGGTTCAGGCCAGCGTCGCTGCAGCTCCAGGACGGCTGGTGCCGGGAGGGGCTCGTGGCGGCGGGGGACGTGGTCTGCGCTTGTCGTCAGTCCGGCGACGCCGATGTCCTCTTCTACGATGCCGTCGTCGATTCGGTGAGTCTCTCTCTCTCTGATTTGTAGAGGCAATTTCTGTAAATATTGGTTTAGGAGGTCGGACTCTGTCCGTGATGAGTTGTGTCAGTACTGATATGACTGTTTTTTGAGCTTGATTAGGTGCTCTTTTGATCGTAGAGAATGATCGAATGCAATAAAAAAAGAGTTTCACCGAAAAAAAATAATAATTAAAAAAAGAGTTAATCTTTGGTGATCCCGTACCATTGTTTTAAGAGCTGAACCGGAAAAATGGATGAATTAGGGTCTCTAATTCAATTGTTGGGTTAATCACACATGAACAGTGACATAATAAAAATATTAACTACTATTACTTATTAAACAAATTTATAAAAAATATAAATATTTTATAATATTTCTTTGTAATTGTTAAGTCTTAAATCTTAATGTTTTTTAAGCTTTTATGCATCATAGCATGATTTTATTAACAAGCTCTAAATTTTTTTTGTTTATGTTTTTATATTCTCTCACCCTCGTTCAGACCATGTACTAATCTGTTTTAGTAATAAAATCGGTTGGTGGAGCATGTCTATCTTTTTCTTTAAAAGAAAAACTAAATATTATTGGGGAAATTAATTCCAAGTCCTCCGAGAACCCCTGAATTATGTTTAGGTCTCTAGAGCATCTAGACTTCTTTTTAGACCCAGGTTAGTATGGTAGCTAAATTAAAATGTTAAATAATAAAGGTATGCAACTATTTTTTCGGAAGATGACGTAGCTAATTGACCCACTTGTTCTTTTCAGTTATATAATGGTGGGATGAAAGTGCCACTTTATAAAAGTCCTTTAAAGTTTTTTAAAATATTTATTTGGATATATTTATTTGAAAATTGATTTTGCAGTATGAGAATTTGTTTTAGATGGAACCATTGTCACAAAATACGTGTTCTTAGCTGCACATTTGTAACTGATACTAGATAAGTACCATAAATATATAGAGATAATTAAACTGTATTTTAGATTATTTTTTATAAGTAGTATGAGAATCACACCATTTTTTTTTTATGTTGAGTTCAATGACAAGCATGATAACTTATAAATAGGGCTAGGTTTTTTAAATTATGGAGAGGAATGTGGAAATTTGTGCTAGACTTGGGTCAATGCTCAAACCTTCCCACTCTACTAGATAAGGATCTTTAAGTGAATTTTTAAGGGCATGGATTATAATTTATCTATCTAAAGACTGCAAGGCCACTCTGAGAAATATTGGTTTCCCAAAGAGATGAATTATGATATGCCATTATTTGTTTAGGAGGTTTTGCACTAATTTTATATATTTGAATTTTTAATTTTAAGAAAGTCTACCATAGTTGATTGTCCCTCATGATGTTTCCTGTTCACTCTACAATTTTTATACTTCTAACATTGATCTCTGATGGTGTAAATTTGTCTTGTTGGAAGGTATGCTATTCAGAACACCAATTCCTTGAAGGGGAAGAGATTTGCACATGCACATTCGTGGTATCATGGCAACATGGGCCAAATGTTGGCCTGAAGACAACTATCAGAGTGGAAAATCTGTGCCTTCTGCAACATGGAGATCCAACAATTGATGCCACATTACGTTCTTTTGCGAAAGCATGGAAGGAAAAATTTGACTTGGTGAGCTAGTGTTCTCTCTTTGACTAACAAGGGATGACGTCTGTTTAAAGTGGTGGATTGCCTTGTATATTGGAATCTAATAAATCTTGTTATGCAGAGTCAGGGAGTGACTATAAGATGAGGTCTGATTATCATATATAGAGATGAAACAAGTTTGATTGGTGTTGACTGTCAGCGTCGGTTATCTGAAAGACAAAAAAGGACACCATTAGAATGAGTCTTGAGCTATACCTAAATTGGAGCTCAACTGTAATTTATTTTTTTTCTAAGTTATGTATATAAAAACTTCTTGGGACAATTGATCGATTAGACTACATAGGACACAATTTTTGTCATTTTGGACCTAAGGCGGCTCTGTCTCTGACACCTTATGTACATATCTGACTATGACTCATTGTGTTATTTCTATAGGGGTTTCATCAAATAAGTTGAATGATGAGGTAACTGAGTTCTACCTTTCTTTTTGTAGGTCATGGAAAGATCAACAAAGTTGGGCTCTAAGAAGCTAATGTTTGAAGGTTTAATATTCTCTAATGACTACTTTAGAATTTGCTAAATTGAGGTGTAAATGACGTAAAATGATTTATTTTTTCACCTTTGAACAGGAATGAACTGCAATGGAAAACAAAATATTGAACAGGATGTAGATTTGGGTGGTGGATTTTCACATCACAAAGACTATTATTATCCGATGAGTGACCATTATATTATACTGGTTGAAAATTTGGAGAAGGATATATTCCCGTGGACCATCAGGGATTTTATATATCAACACACATCCATTTTGTCTAGAGTCTATGTGGTTCCTGGCTTGGTGTGGGAAACATATGTAAGGGGAATAATCTTTTTGGATAGTGAAGAGAAACTTGAGAAGTTGTTTTGTTTTCTATGTAATCCCACTCATCTCATCGTCTCTTCAAGGGGAAGGTACCACTCATCTCCTACACAACAATCTATGATAGTTTTTGAGTTTTAATTGTGGAATAGGATTTTTACATTATTCTATACTGGATTTTGGCCCTTCTTTATTTTTTTTGTGAAGAAACTTTGTGATGCATGTTATTCACAATGATGAATGACCATTTGATTTAAACTTAATAAAATCAATCATTTTCTGACTTGTACTAGTAAGATATCACTGTAATGGAACATTACCTATCCAATTTACATTTCTATTCATGATGTTTTTATAATGCTTATTACTCCTTGTTGCAGGCCATGGGTGATAAGAGAAAAGAAATGGAGTTTTAGTTTACTGGGATGTGTGATACCAAAAAATGAGGTTAGCAATGTCATATGATGCACTAATATGAGTTTAACTGAAAGACATATTTCTTTTCATTTTTTTTCTATTGAACGTCTATTTCAGCAAACAATGTGGTAGAAAATATTCGTCTTCCATGGAAACTTCTTCGCATTTAAAACACTTTAGTTTGTTCAATATTCATTTGAGCATCCATCTTCTTTGCATGGAATTTGTGCCCATCACCTTTTGAAAGAGAGACTATGCTTGTAACTTCTATTGTGAAATGTAAAAATGAAGTTTCTATTATTTGGTTGACCAGGGATAAGTTATGGATAAAATGTGAATAAAATGTGGATAAAGATTTATGAAATATGAAAAATAATTTAACATGTGAGCTCTCTGATTTATAAAGGTGATGATATGTAATTTGACATATGAGCCCCTTTATGACAGTGAAATGATTTGAGTGGAATAACACAATTCCAAGGGGGACCTGAAATATCAATACTAGTTTATTCTCGCCTAATTCTAACATTGTTATACCCACTTATTCTTAGCAAACAAAAAGATTTTTGGGCTTATTCATCCCTCTTTCAACCTATTCCGCTACCCAAACAGCGGCATAAGGTCCCC
The DNA here is from genome assembly GCA_030737845.1 of Acorus calamus. Taxonomy (NCBI): domain Eukaryota; kingdom Viridiplantae; phylum Streptophyta; class Magnoliopsida; order Acorales; family Acoraceae; genus Acorus; species Acorus calamus. The sequence continues at coordinate 18,487,521 of CM060872.1, forward strand.
TTTGGCAGTGGGTAAATTTTTTAACCTAAATATACCACAACGTAGGATATTATAATACCCATGAACTTAACGTACTTTTATCTTTGTTGCCTAAAGTCTGTTACTTACATCTTCCTTTAAATACCAATTTAATCCCAAGTGATAATCTTTGTTAATACTTTATGTAAGGGTATACTTTATTTATACTCGTGGATGAATAAATCATGGACTAGTGAGGATAAAAATAACATTCAAATAGCCAAGAAATTATTAACATTTTTAAATTGTTGCTACGTTGTATTAGAATATCATTTCAGATTTATATTATAATTATATCTGTCAATATACCACTGCCAAAAGGGGCCTAAGTTTCACCTGCAGAAATCACCCATAAAACAGGTTTGAGTTTCAGAAAACTTGATGTGTTTATGCAGGATTTTATTTTCATGTGTATATTCATTCCATATTGATTCCCAAAGGTTAATCAAAAGTTATTCACTATTCCAAAATGCTATTTTTTCAGTTCTGTCTATCTTTGATTCATCATTGATATATCATCTCATATTTTGTAGGGAAAACCATGGATTAAAGACCAAGAACTCTGTGAAAAAATACAAATAGTTCATCAAGGATCTGAACAGTATGAGAGAAGCAGACAACTGTGTGAACTATTTATCGAGTTTCAAGAGCATGTCCAAGGGCTTTATGAAACATTGGCATCAAAGGAGACCCAACTCATTCGATCATTGCATGTGGTGCAATGAGGGATTTCCTGTGCAAACTTTTGGAAGCCTTCTTTTGTATCTCAGCTCATGAAAACATGTCAATGGTGAATGGGTACTCTCATTTCCAATTTTAATCTTCAAAAGAATATGCTAGGAAAAGTCATTGCAGCTCTTTTTGTAGCTCCCAATATGTTTTGAATATTTTTGAAGGTACATACTTGTCTAGTTAACACATACCTTTATGAAAACAAAGCATGTACTCACATATTTGAATAGCATTTTCATAACCTTTTTTGAGTCAATTTGGGCAAGCGTTTTCATAACCTATTGTATTAGTGGAAAGGGAGTACAGGAATGTATCAGTGCCTTTCTTCAAAATCATCTTTCATAATCACATGCACATAACCTTGGTTGGACGCTTGTCACATAATTCTCCGAACTATTCATTAATTTGTGTATGAAACATATACTTTTGTTTGAAGTTTAATTCTTGTTTAAATCACAAACAATTAAATGGTGCGTGCATTAATCAATAATCCATGTATTGAACAAATTAAAACCATTGGGCTTCTTGATTGAGATCAAATATGATACTATGCTTCTTGCATCCAACTTTGTTCAAATTCGCCAAATTTTTCCTTTGATAATCTTGTTCAAATTTCAGGTGCTGGTTGTAGTGTCCATGGTTGTGCATAGAATATGAAGCCTGGCTAACTTTTGGGGATACAAGAGAAAGTGTTGCACATGCATGCCGTGTCATTTTTTGACTCATCTGAGGTACATTTTGTCACACAAGGATCTATTTTGGTGGGTTATATATAGCATGAAATAGTGTGTGTGTGTGTGTGTGTTTTTTTTTTTCTTTTTTTGATACACAAAACAAGCTGTTGCATATATGAACAATCAGATTTTGTTGTGCCTGCATCATGTGCCATGTCATAATCAGTATTTATTGTCTTAAGTTCAGCTTAAATGATATTTTGTTACACTTAAAAAGAGGTTGCAATTAACTAAATGGTCCTAAATCAAGCTTGCATTTCACAATTAACGACTCTAATTTGCCTGTCTACAAATTCACTCAATTGAATATAGTCATGAGAGAGAGAAGGATAAAAAAATACACACATTTAATTTTTATGTGTATAATTTCTTGCAATATCAATTATACCTCCACTTGTGAAAGGTAAACTTTTTTTTTCTTGAGTGTACTTTCTAGAGGTGTTTTGCGATGCGTTTATTTTTAGCCCCCGGTTGGATTGTCATAAGTTATTCCGTTATGAAAAACTGTTTTTTCAAGAAATTACGTACTATATAACCTTTAATTATAAGTTACAATAGTATGAAATTCTTACCTAATAAGACTATGTCTAATGAAATACATAGTCTACAATGTAGTATAAGAGTATCTTCAATCTTATACCTAAACATTTACTCAAACTTAAATTTGAGTAAAAATCATCCAAAACCTTCTCCAACCATTTACTCATACCCATATCAAATCAAGCTTTTATTCAAATCTTTATCCAAATTAAGGGAGACTTTAAATCTTTATCCAAATTTTTAACATTTTTTCTTTTATCTCTATATTTTCTTCCAATGTGACATTTTTCCCCTTCAACTCCACCTTTAATGTAATTATATTAAATGTTTTCCCACCCCCAAAATTTTCACTATCTCTTGAAATTAAAAAAAAAAAGTAGTCTTCTTTTTTAAGTCTCCATCTTTGTTTTTTAACTTCTTATTTTTACTCGAGTAAAAAAAATTTACTTTTGCCTTTTTTTTAAAAATTGGATGATAATAATTTTTAAATTTAAATATTTTGAAGGAAAGAAAAATTGAGTAGTAAAAATGTTTGAGGTAAAAACTTTGAAAATGTTTATAGGTAATAATTAGACGAAGATGTGAAATTTTTTAAAGATTTGAGTAAAACATAAAATGATGGTTGGAGACTCATCATATCAAATTAACTTTTATATAAATATTAAGTAAAATTTGAGTATAGGTTTGAGTAAGGATTGAAGATGACCTAAAAGTCTATTTTAATAGATTACATATTACATTAAAATAGTATATATATTCAATTACTGGAGTTCCGCCATTAATGTGATGATCGTCACTTCCTCTCATAATTGTGCGATTATCGTGTTCTATCGTTTGGTATAGGCATTGGCAATGGGCTAGGCCAAGCGGCCTGTGAAAAACAGGCCCAAGCGCGGCCCAGGTGCAGGTCCACGGGCTTTTTTGACAACGGGTCTGGACTGAGCTGGTCCATTAGAAAAAAGGGTGGGGCTATTTGCACCCCTCTGTTTGCTGAGCACACCCCACCCAAATAATTTGAGTTCTGTATACACCCCACTACAAACCCTAAAAACTTATGCAAGAGGAGAAGGAGGAGGATGGGGAGGAGGAGGAGGAAGAGGGTGGAGTTGGGGCTGGGTTGGTAGGGAAGAGCGCCTCCGAGAAGATACGTTGGCAGCCCTTGACATCCACGGAAAGGCGATAAGGAGGGTCATTCGGTCAAAACGACGCCGGAAAGATGCGCTTCTTTCACGGCGAATGCCTGAAAGCAGTGTTCGTGGAGGGAGTGATGGGCATAGGTGGAGACGAGGTAGACCAGGAGACGAGGTTGGGGGGGGGGGGGGGAATGGAATCGAAGATGTGAGCAAGTTGTCATTCTTCTGCACGCATAGACACTACCAGTGTCGACGGTTTCACATTTCGTAGACACTCCATGTGTCAATCCTTTCAGAAAAAGAAAATTTTAAGATTTCATTTTTCCTTCAAATCTCCACAAAAAAATAACAAATTGATTGTCTCCCTTACCTCCTTTTATGGTAATAACTCATGTCCCCTCCAAAAAATGCATACTTAAGTTAATTGAATGCATATATATTTATGCCATTTGTAATAGAGTATATATTAACATAGTAAGGACAATAGCTTCTAAGAAACATTTTTATATTGGATGATTTAGGCAATTGGGAATGTTAATGAGTAGTTTGTTATTTTGTTTCATGATTGGTTGTTATTGTTGAGTTTCTTTCAATCCTTGATAATTACATGATAAACCATGTTGCAGCTTTTTTTAACACATTAATATTTTTTTCTGATGTAGTATACCACTATATCACAATACTTGCACCCACTAGTAGGAGGGTGACATACAGTGGGTGTTTGACAAAACCATGTACAAAACATATTGAACTACTGTAAAGACAACACACATTTTTCGTCATTGTCAAGTCACCTCAAGTCACCTCCTAGAGAACGCGTTCTAAGAGGGTGGTCAACAGTTGAAATACACGAATGGTGTACGTCTTCAACAGATCATTTTGATTTTTTTGTCGAAGAACTTGTTACCGGTTGAACAATGTTTATATGATTATGTATGAATGATGTTGATCAATTTTTATGTGGCTTTGAATGAATGAGCTTTGAATGAAAGAAATGAGTTTTGAATGTTTTTCAAAAAACATGTGTTTATGAATGTTGTTGAACCATTTTATGGCTTTCACTTTTGTTCCCATAGACTGGCCCATTAGTAAAAACTTACAGATTTTACTTTTGTTCCCATAGACTACAACAGTATCTAGAGATCACATATACTCAGACACCTCAGGTGTCTACCTCATTAATCAAAACCTACTTATTTCATTTCTGTTCCGATAGACTGCAGAAGTGTACAAATCACATATACTTAGACACCTCAGGTGTCTACTTAATTAGTTAAAACCTACGGGTTTCACCTTTGTTCGGATAGACTGCAGCAGTATCTAGGTAATACAAATACCTAGACATTTTAGGTGTCTTACCTATTCCAGAATCTACAAGTTTCACTTCTGCTCCCATAGACATCATATGTGTCTACGGATCAAATATATTTAGACATCTTAGGTGTCTTTCCCATTCTAAAACCTACGGGTTTCACTTTTGTTTTGATAGACTTCAGTAGTGTCTACGGATTACTAATACCTAGATATCTCGTGTGTCTAACCCATTTTAGCACATATGAGTCTCACTTCTGTTCCCATAGATATCAGAGGTGGCTATAGATTACACATACTTACACACTTCAGGTGGTTAACCCTTTCCAGAGTGGGTGTCTTTAGTATCTATTTATAAATAGATTTTCAAATGCTAATCCATTTAAAAGGGGTATGCTAAGCAAACATAGGGGTGCAAATAGCCTCACCCTATAAAAAAAAACCAGGCCCGCGGCTCACCCACGGGCTCGGGGTTAAACGTGTCCTATGAGCTGGGCCCAGATTTTGGGCTTATGGGCGGGCTGCGAACCTAAAAAAAAAAATAATTATTAAAAAATGGCGGGAGGGGCGGACCCAGGCTCAGATTTCAGGGTTACGGGCGAACTGCGGGCTTGTCAAAAAATAAAAAAAGCGGGAGGTCTGTCCCCGCCCATTAATGGGTGGGGCCCACTGGGGGACCACCTATCCCCCCTACCCCCTTTGATTTCCTAGGAGGGACACCTGTCCCCCATTAATATTTAGGAGGGATCCCAAGTCCCAACCTTTGAAAATCAAAGGTTGGGACATCTGTAGTCCTATCAACGGGTCGGGTCTGGGTCTGACCCGGACCTGACCCGTGGCAAGACCTGACGAGTCCGAATCCAATCTAGGACCCGGCGGGTCTGGGGAAATGTGGACCCAGACCCGGACCCGGATCCGTCGGTCTGGGTCGGGTCCGGGTCCGACCCGACCCGAATGATTGGCAAAAAAAAAGAAAAAAAAGAGGAAGAGCTCATGTATTTGTTTGCTTTATCATTATTTTTAAAAATTTTTGTAATAAAATATTATTATTAATGAGACTATGTTTGAACATAATCTTATACAATTCAAAAGAAGTAAATGAATTATAAACAATATCCAAAACAATAACCACTAACATAAAAAACATATTAACCTAAATAATAAAGATAACTAATTATACAAACATTCAAAACAATATTAACCTAAACAACATTCAAAACAATGAACACTAACATATTAACTAAAATAATAAACATAAATCATGCAACAAACTAATTAATTATACAAATTCAAAATCCAATAAGTTAATTGTCCAAAACAAACCGACGATAATACATTACTAAGTTTATTACATATTAAACAATCAAGTTCTTGCAAGTTGCAATATCAACACAACGAAAAAAATGTTATGATTATGATTACGATTTATGAACTTATGGATACAAACATAAGTTAAGTAAGAAATAAAATTATGTATCAACTAATATTAATAGTCTTATAATATATGAGCATATATTAATAAAACAATCGGGTCTCGGGTCCAACGGGTCAGGGCGGGGTGGACCCGGACCCGACCCGTTTGTTTGTTTGGGTCCGTCGGGTTGGGTCCAACTCGGGTCGGGTATATTACACGTGTAATCGGGTCCGGGTCTAGACCCGACCCGTTGACGGGCCTAGACACCTGTCCCCCTCCCCTTTTTATAACAAACTGGGGGCCCATTTTAAAAAAAAATACGGGCCCGTTGGCGGGCCTCCAGAAACAGGTTTGAGACTGGCCCTCCTTCATAACAGGTTGGGTTTTCAGGTCTCGAGCTTTTTGATGACCCTTAGTTTGGTGCTATCATAATTGTTTTATTTATTTATTTGGTGTAACATAATTGTTTTATTATTGAACCTATATGTGTGTTTTTTTTAGGGTTTCACCGAAAGAAGAGTGTCCTCACTACTACGTCAAGCACGCAGGGGACTATTGAAAAAAAGTTTGAAACTGCATTCAAAACAATCGGGCACTGCTACACATAATTCAAAAGACAGTGTTATATATCTAATTAGAAATTCAGTGAAGCATATATATCGTTATAAGATGTGTATGTCTCATTAAATTTTTTTCTTACATTTATTGAAAATGAATTTATTCAACACAAAATATAGCAAAATACATTTTTTTTCATCAAAACACATATCTCAGTAGATAATATTTACTATTTAAGAAAATAAAAACAATATGATCTTAGTTTTGGGCTGTGAAAACGATTTAGTAACATTTTCTCTATGAATATGTTTACCTGTCACATTTTTAAAAAATAAATAAAGGGTAATGTGTGTGATAGGAGGTTGATCTGTTTATGGGAGCTATGAAGGCTTTTCACTGGGAGAGGGTTTTGTCAATAAAATATTAATAACAAAAAATGAAAATGGATTTTTAATAATTCAGCAATGTTGAGTGATAGAATGATATGGTTTTTTTATATGATTGATACAAATAAATTTGAATCATCAAATTCACCCAACTTTTTTATTTAGAGTATGCAGCCTGGTATCTTGAAAAGAAAGTTCTTTTTTATTCCCCATCTTTAAGGTCATCCCCCCATGTGGAAGAGGTGTCCATTTTTTTTTTTAGTTCATCTAACCTACCACTAATATAAAATATGTAGTTGAATCGAATACTTTCACCAAATTTATCTAAAATTTAACTGCAGTTTTTTTAAAACAATCATATAAGCATGCTTTAGCTTATATGTATGATTTAAACATGAAAATAATTCATAAAACTAAAAGATTATAATCCCCTTTACACGCAAAATTAGTGGTATGTAATCAATCGTGGATGCAAAGACATTTGGTTGTCCTCATTTTCGAGTGCGTGTTGTGTTAAGAAAACTGAAGTGATTGGAATCCTTTGGTCTAAAGTTTGGGGTGCAACAAAAGTTAGGTTTTTATTTTTTTAATTGTGATTCTCTTAATTTGATTTATTGACCACTTTTACAGAGGTGAAAGGTGTTTACTGACTTAATTAAGCTTGATTTGATTTAATAATATTTTTTTATTCATTACAGATTGTTATTTGGGGATAAACAATTATTATAACAATTTCTGTTTGGTAATATTTTTTATTCAATCATCATTATGTTCTCTTCAGGATGGATGTGAGAAGTTGATGTCAATAAAAGGAGAGTACAATTTAAAATTCAAAAATGATTTTTAGGCCCCAACTTGTAGACCCCATTACAAGCCCCATGAGGTGGCATGCGTATAATTTCCTTTTTACCATTCACTGAGTTTTTTTTGAATTTTTGGATAACTGATCCATAAATGCTTAGGCGGTTATGATTTGTTGGGATTCTTTGTTCCTTCTCTCTTTTCCTTTTTTTAAAAAACCAATTAAATTCAATGGAAGAATAAAAAAACAATCGAAGTCCATTGTTTATCACCCATCAGCAGCCCGTTTTATACTTCTCATTGATTTTTTTAATGACCATAAACATAAACAACGATCCGATTCCATTTCTTGAGAGGTATTTCAATTTTTCTGTTTTGGTTCCAAGCAGATTTGTGATCTATGATGCCTTTCTTGTTTTCAGATCCAAAAAATTATTAGATTTTGTGATATTTTAATTTTCAAATTCAGATAGATTGGTGAATTTGAAAACAAACATCGAATTTTATTTTTGTTTCAATTCAATCTGTGGAGAAGAGAAGAATTTTGATTCATTTAATTTTTTTTGTGATCAATTTGTGGTGCAAACAATGACGATCCATTCAAGAATGTCATTTTTCGATCTGAATACATTATTTTGATTTTTCGTCATTCATTTGAATCATCATATACATGTATTGAATTTGAATTTTATTCTAAATTAAGATATATGAACTGTATCTTGATTTACATGCATTGTTATGTATCATGTATGATTTGTATAATTGTTTATGATTGTGTGTTTGTGTATAATTATGCATAATGTGTCATTCATCATATTTTTTAGCTTTGTATCAGCATTATTCGACTCATTCATATTCAAGATTTCAAATACAATGCACATTCTCTTGTATGGAATGTGTATTTGTTAATTCAAATATCAGATACACCTGTATCTAAATTTGAATCCCAGCCCATTTTTTCACAGTATTTATTAATTCAAATTTCAGATACACATGTATCTGAATTTGAATTCCTATTTTTTGAAGGTTGTTATTTTTATTTTTAAGGATTTGATTAATATAGCTTATTAATATTTATTTGCTTATTGTTGGCATTTTGAAGACGTTTTATAAATTTTTTATGCAGTTCTCACTAGCATGCATACCATATTTGTTCATTTGGATTACCATATTTATTCATTTGGATTTTCAGATACATTACTGTATCTTAATTGATAACATGTGGTTGATGTTCTTTTTAATTCAAATTTTTTAAAATATGTTAAGTTGGGGGGAGGATTAAATTATGCCACTTTTTATGGGATTCAGTTATGAGATTTAATGGGGATATTATTTAGTTGTAACCAATTTTTAAAATTATAAAAATGGTAGTCTTGTCATTGTCATTTTGGTAGTTAGAAAAAGTCAAATAGAGAACCAATAGGAGAATGCCACTTATTGGGGCTCACAAATGGGGTTTAATTTCTGGGGCCTAGGTAGCAGCTCCCTTTAAAATTTAGGTCCGTTTGGTTGCACGATTGAGACGAATTCCGCTTTTTAAATAGTTATTTTTTAATCTATGTTTCCAAACGGATCTTTGGACATTATTTGGATTCATGTTTGGGCAAATTCTACGGTTTAATCACTAAACGCATATCCATATATGTTTTTCAAATGCCACATTAGCGGTTTTTTCAATGTTCACCGTGTTATATTACTTATATATCTTTGAGAATTTAACTAAATAATGTTTTCTAAAAGAAAAAAAATTGATATAACTCTTTGAAAAGTTAGCTAAATTAAAAAATCATCACAGGTCTCCATAAATTATACATGATTAACAGATTTAGTCCCTGAATTTATTTATTCTCATAAATATATTCAAATAAATCCCTCCAAAATATGAAAAATCCGATTTAGCCGTTTTGATGACAAAATTGCCCCTGCCTTTTCTTGAAAATTCTTTTGTTATCCTATACTCACCAAGGGTAAAAAAAATCGATATAACTCTTGAAAATTTATGAAAATCGCAAAAGATCGATCTAAAATTAGTAAGTACCCTTAAAGTCAATCACAAATCTAGTTAGTGCATTATAGTAATTTACAAGTGAATTTTAAAAGGGTATTACAGTAATTTATCATGTATAGTTAGAGTCAACTGCAAATATGATTATTTTCAGTTATGGTAGGGGATAAAATAAATATTGTCTAATAAAATAAAGATTTGAGAGGGGTTTTCAATTTTATAGAAGTCTTTTTCGATTTTCATAACTTTCTAGGGAGAAGTATCAATTTTCTAGTAACTTTTAATGTATAGTTAAGTTTAATCAAGTACTTGATTAATTATAGGTGACGGTAAGGACTGAAACTATATTTTTCTAATAATACAAAGACTTATAATGATTTTTTAATTTTAAATAGACTAAAACTAATTTAACTAATTTTTTAAATTGTTATATCAATTTTTCTCTTTTTAAAAAGCCAATCCCCTTTTCAATTCTCACCCACCGCCTCAATCTTGGAATGTTCTGTCAACACAACATTCCATCTCTCTTTTGATCCTGTCCCTTTCCGTAGTTTAATTTAAAAAAAGTAACATTGGACAAAATTCCTATACACAATTGAGTGGCCATGTGACAACTCTTATGAAATTTCAGAAGGATTCTACCAGAGATTCCATGCAACACTAAAATAAATGAATAAAGTAAATAATAAATAAATAAATGTCACATAATTGATTTGGTCGTGCTATATTATTTATTGAAAATTGTATTTTCAAAACGATCACATCATGATTCACAGTTGAAACACCAAATTTAAAAACAAGCAATGAATTGTCAAACCAGCCGCCTCAACAGTTTGCAACCAACGAACCCAACCCATCACCACAAAACAGCCCAACCAGCCCGCCCAAACACCTCTCACTCGACCCGCCTGCCTCCATCGCTCCTCGCGCGGCCCGGCCCGCTTCCTCCACCCTCTCTGCCGCCACCCTCCCCTTCTCCCCCACCATCAGCTCCCTTACCATCCTCTCCACCTCCTCCGCCTCCACAAACCCCCTGCGCTTCCCATCCCTCGCGCGCACGCCCAGCCCGATCCCCAGCTCGTCCACCACCAACCGCGCGTTCATGAACTGCTCCGCCATCATTGGCCACGCCAGCAACGGCACGCGGGCGCACACGCTCTCCATCACCGAATTCCACCCGCAGTGGCTCATGAACCCTCTCACACTCTCGTGTCCGAGCACGCTCACTTGGTCCACCCATTCGTGCACCACGAGCCCGCGCTCGCGCACGCGCGCCTCGAACCCGGCGAGACCTGGCACGGGCCTCCGCACCACCCACATGAAGTCTACGCCCGAGTTCTCCAGCCCGGCCGCGAGCGCGCTCAACTGGGTCTCCGACACCTCCGCCTGGGTCCCGAACGACACGTACAACACCGGCCGGTTCTGCTCCCGCTTCATGTCCAGCCAGCCCGACCACTCGGTAGGTCCGCTTTGTCGGACCGGCACCGCGAGGCAGAGCGGGCCGACGTTGTACAGCGGCGGGCAGAACCTCTCGTTCCAGTAGTCGACGTACCGCGGCTCGAGCTCGTAAAAACTGTTGACGATGACGCCGCGGCACGATGAGACTTCCAGCCCACTTCTGATAACGATTGCTTTCAGCGGGCGGACCGGGTCGGGGTCATGGAACGGCCAGCTGAGTTCGGATTTCGTCAGCGTCACGTCAGCGAGCGGACCCCCCCACGCGCCCAGAGAGAACGGCTCGTCATCGGACGCGACGCGCGCGTGGGGTCGATCGACGGCCACAACGCGCGAGGCCAGCGTCGCGAAGTTGCCCATCCCGTAAAACGCGAAACCGGGCACGCCAAGCGTGGATGCGGATGTCTGCGCCCAGCCGAGGAAGGAGTCCGCGACGATGAAGCGGACGTCTGCGCGCGCGAGGAGGTGCGCGAGTTCGCGCTCGAAGTGGGGCTTGAGGAAGCGGCTCGCATGCAAGAAGGGGGGGAAGAGGGACATGGAGGGGAGTTTGTCGGTGCTCTCGATGCCGGGCGGGAGGCCATCGACGTCGGTCGGGAAGGGGAGCTCGACGAGTTCGGCTTGCGAGGCGGAGAGGGAGGCGCGTTTGGAGGGGGAGTTGAGAGGGGTGGTGAAGAAGGTGATGGCGAGGTTGTGGTGGGTGTGGAGGAGGTGGGCTAAGTGGATAAGTGGGATTGTGTGACCTTTGGACATGAAGGGGAAGATGAGAACTTTGGGTTGATGACGAGCTGATGGTGGTGGAGATGTTGTAGATGCCATTTTTGTTTGCTCTCTAACCTTTTTTGTTTTTTTTTTAACATCAACTTTATACTTGGGTGCTGGAGAGGCATGTATTTATGAGCAAAAATGTCACACCCAATCGTATTTAATGCGCCATTTACATTTCACACAAATCTAGTTTTATATATACATACAGGGAACTTATTTCCTGCGGACCATGCGGTCCGTGCGGGAGAAGCCCACGCCGTCCGATCGTTGAAATTAATATCAGACGGTCATTTGATGTGTTTTTTCAGAAATATTGTCACCCGCTGAACAAGTCAGCCAGTTATTTCAAGTGTATTTGAAGGGACCGGATCCGATCAGTACCGAACTCAGTCAGTTCGGTCAGTACCGAACTGCACTACGTATAAATTGAACCGTACTACTTATAAATCGAACTGCACAACCAATTGTTGGGTATATTTTTTATTCTCTTATTGGATTCAATCAGCTATTGAAGAAAATATGAATTCATAAGTACCATCAGTATCCAATAAGAAAGTGAAATATATACCCAACAATTGGTTGTGCAGTTCGATTTATAGGTGATGCAGTTCGATTTAAACGTGGTGTAGTTCGGTACTGACCGAACTGACCGAGTTCGGTACTGACCGGATCCGGTCTCGCATTTGAACAACAAGTTTCATGTTCAATATCCCACTAACAGACTTATTTGCTGTTGAAGTAAAATACTGTATTCAGAATGCAAGATAAACAAAATTTTGCGTCTGTTATAAAATAAAAGGGAAAGAAATAGAAACACAACATAAACACAAGAGAAATTTGAGCACAAGAGAAATGTATTGTTCTTCAAGAACTTCTCTTTCTTTTCCATACAATTTTCATTGATCTTCTTCATGTTACACAAACCCTCTATTTATAGGGTCACAACCATAATGATAGAAACACAACATAAACACAATATAACTGATTTGACGGTCCGTGCGGGAGAAGCCCACACCGTCCGATCGTTGAAATTAGTATCAGACGGTCATTTGATGTGTTTTTTCAGAAATATTGTCACCTGCTGAACAAGTCAGCCAGTCATTTCAAGTGTATTTGAACAGCAAGTTCACGTTCAATATCCCACTAACAGACTTATTTGCTGTTGAAGTAAAATATTGTATTCAGAATGCAAGATAAACAAAATTTTGCATCTGTTATAAAATAAAAGGGAAAGAAATAGAAACACAACATAAACACAATAGAAATTTGAAGAGAAAGGTATTGTTCTTCAAGAACTTCTCATTTCTTTTCCATGCTATTCTCATTGATCTTCTTCATGTTACACAAGCCCTCTATTTATAGGGTCATAACCACAACCACAATGATAGAAAACCCAAAATACACACCAAGAAAAATGCATACACAAATGTATGAATTACAAATTTAATATGGCACATTATACCAAGATGAATTTATTTATTGTGTGGTCATTCACAAATATATGCATGTATCTTCAAATGCATATGGAGGGGCGAAATTTTGCTTACCCGGTTCGGGTAGTCGAATCTGTCCGCTCATGTCTCCTCCGACGAGTACCGCTTGGTTGCCGGCGATCCTCTTCCTTGAATGAACCGAACTCGAGGGCAGATCCAACGATGAGGGTCTGCGGTAGACCGATGGACGGGGTTTTTGGTGTGGTTTGGATTGAACTTGATGTCACCTCTCAGGCTGCCTACGTACCCTAGTTTAGGGATCAAGTCACATGTAGTTCCTCTCTTTTGGTGGTGGGATTTTCCATCGGAAGTGGTCATGTGAATGGGTCTAGTGGAAAAAAATGTTTCCTCCCCCACTTCTGTAGGTTGTTGCCTCTATTTATAGAGGAATTTGAATGGTGTTAGGGTTTCTGATTTGCTCCTTCCCATCGGACGGACGAGAGCGCATCAATCATTAGTGAGGGGACCACATATATAATTGCAGGATTTGGTCAATTATAAGAAGATATAATTGCAGGATTTGGTCAATTATAAGTTGATATGTATATCCATATTTGGTTGGGATTTGGTGGACACAGTCATTGATGACTTGATTTGGTGATAAAAATCAACATTGACTGAATTTGAATTGCAGTTAATGCAAGATATCTAGGAAGATCAGGGCTATATGAGAGTGGATAAACACTGACTTGGTTTGCTGTAATAGGTAGGGTATGGGCCTTCAGGCTGAGTCTGTTACGGTTTGAGTTAGACGGGTCATTGTTTTATCGGGTCAGCCCCGATGGGGCCCACAATCCGGCCCGCTTTGGGTAGCCTAAAAATTTGGCACCCACATCATATATTCATAACAATCCCTCTTGGATGACCATTACACACAGAATATGCCTTGTTAAAACCTTACTCTCTGGGATAAAAACTTAGTGAAGGAAAAATAGTACAATATTCTTGTGCATGTTTCCGTACTGCCTCATTAAAACATTGTCAGAAAAGTCCAGTGGGAAAAACCTGGTCGAAGGAAAAGGTGTACAATACACAAATATTTTTAATTTAAATTACTCCCCTGGTTCAGCATGAAGATCTTTGAATCAATGCATTCCAATGTTTGGCAACAGTTTCTTGAACGTAATAATTGGTAATGATTTGATGAATAAGTCTACTTAGTTATCACTTAAACAAATTTGTTGAACATCAATATCACCGTTCTTCTGAAACTCATGAGTGAAATAATTTCGGCAAGATGTACTCGGTTCTGTCTCCTTTGATGAAACCTATTTTAAGTTATGCAATACATGTAGTATTTTTTTTATGTAAATTGTTGGACTATCTATGACAATGAATTTATAGAAAATGCTATATTTGGGCGTGTGCAATTAACAAGGTATATTAGAGCACCAATTGCAGTAAAATATGGTACTTCTAGACCAAGAACTTCTTTTTCATTGTCTTTAGGATGAAAGCGATGTTTCTTTATATCAAAAGATCGAACAACCATCAGAGAACTTAATGGATGAGCCTTATCCATATAAAAGTGCTTCGGGACCATGTATATTGATGGATGAAAATTCCATTTGAGAAAAGCTCAATCTGTAGAACAAGATAAAATTTTATTTTTTCAAGATTATTCATCTCAAATTCTTTGTTTACATATAAAGAAGTCTTGGTAAGCTCTTGTGGAGTCCCTATTAGATTCAAATAATCAACATATACTGCTGTGGAGGTAAAAATCTGCGCTACGGCACGTGTCAGGGTAAGACAGGCATGGGCCATCTGACTTAGGGCCCACTAGGCATGATCTAAGATGGATGACTTCATGATGACATCATTAGGTGTGTCGACACGACTAGACTAAATGATCTAGTTGGATGGTTGAACACTTCGTGATAGGATGTCACCTCGATGTCGGTATGTAAAACTGGGGGGTTTCTGCGAACTTGGTCCTGGTCCGTCTCGCGACTGATCAGGTCACCGCCCGGAGAGTCGTTCCTGAGCCGCCCGACTGCTTCTCAGAAAAGACGGGGTTTGTGTGATCGCCACCTGCTTTCTCAAAAAGCAGGAAAAGTTGGTGTTGGATTTGATCGCCTACGTGGGGAGTTTGTGGGGTCTCCGCTCTGAGACACAGATATACCGTACACAGAGGTGAAAAACAGGTAATCCTATTATGCTTCCGGGCTTGACTAAAGGAGTCTTGGGACAAAGGGGTGTGGATATGGGGTGTGGATAAGGGGGGGGGGGGGGCGGCTAGTTGGATCTAGCCGTCTAGTGAGGGGCGGCTACTAGGGTTTAGCCGTCCCAGGTCTGGTTTGGTTTGGGCAGAGCTTTGGTAGGAAATGGGTTTGGTTTTGGGCAGAGGCTAAGCTAGGTTTAGCCCGGGTTTCTGGAGGGTGGAATGAGAGGGTGTTTTTTTGTGTAGGGAATGGGTGTTTTCTCTCACAAAAGAGGCTCTCTCTCTCTCTCCCTCTCTCTTGGGATTTCTAGTGTGGAAAGGGAATGTGAATTGTGGGATGTTAGTGTGGATTTTGTGGATTGAAGGATGTTGGAATTTTTGGTGATGTTGTATTTGGGTTTGGGACCCCTCTATTTATAGTAAAAGAGAGGTAGGGAAATATCCCGGGGGTAATGGAGTGGGTTGGCTTCGATTAGACCCCTCATTAATTCTCTGGTTCTTCTGTCAGAGACCAGGTGAAGGTCGGCTAGTTCCAACTAGCCGCCCAGGATGGGGCGGCTACTTCCTGGTAGCCGCCCCTATCATGACCTGCCAAACGTCCCATCTCTGACAAGCGGTGGCTTGGGTTGGTTACTCGGTTTGATCCAGCCAAGAGAGGGCGGCTAAAGGTCATGACCCGCCGCAATGATTAGCATTTAATGATGCTTTATGTCCCATCCAGGGGACTGGTCCAAAGTCGGCCAGGGGGGGGGGCTAGTGTAAATTAGCCGCCTGGTGTGGGGCGGCTAGTTAGGGCTAGCCGCCCCTTGCCAGGGACTTGGGGTTCTAGGGTTTTGGGTTTTTAGGTCCGGGGCTAGGTTTAGGGTTTCCGGTTTTAGGTCAAGGCTAGGGTTTCCGGTTTTTAGGTCAAGGCTTCCGGTTTCCCGAACTTTGGTTCTCTATTGGATGTCCAAATGTGGGATATTTCCGGGTGTTACTTGAAGTATTTTTGTCTTTCTGGACGGTCAAAATTGGGGTATCTACAATTGTCCCTCATCGGACGGAGTCTTTGTGCAAAGCATGAAAGACTTCGACCGATTATAAGGAAAGAGACCCCTATTTTGGCCGGCCCGACCTTCAAGAAGTTATGCCAACACGAACAACATTATTCGGGGAGTCGATTTAGACCGTCAGAGGCTAGGTCTTGACTCAGAATTTTTAACCGAGGGGATGATCCAGGTTGAAGGTGGAAAAAGTAAATGGTGAGTGATCCAACCCGCGGCCGGGGTTCTTAGCTATCGTGTGCGGAGCAGCCCAGCGTCAGTTTCCTCGTGCCTACCGTTCCCGTGCTTGGGAAAACTCAGCAAGGAGGGGATATCACCGACAGAAAGCAGGTAAAAGTTGATTTGGTGAATTGGATCATCCGAAGGATAAGAACTCTGGAAAAGAACTAGAACTGGAGAAATTCGATTTTGAACGGTACTGAAAGTGTGGCAAAACTTCGAGCAAGTCGTGTTTGGTCAAGTAATGTCTGGAAATAGGCCAATACATGGCTGTTTGGTGTGGAGAATCTTGGAATTTAGGGCTGAAAAGAGATTGGAAAGGGGTTTCGAATGAAAATAGAGAAACTGGGAGGGGCGGCTAGTTGTAACTAGCCGCCCGAGAGGGGGCGGCTACTCGCGGGTAGCCGCCCCATGACTGGGTCCCTTATAACCGAAAAGACTCTCTCTCTCTCTCTCTCTCCATACGTTTTAAAATGGTTCCTCTTCCCGCCTTTCTTCTTCTTCTTCGTTCCAAACTGGAAAAACTTGCCTTGAATCCTTTGTTTTCGTCCTTCATCATCCCTTTCTTCTTGATTTCGAAGCCCTAGGTTTTGTTTAGGTTTTTCTTTGTGCGAAATCGGAGGAGATGACGAAGGAGAAGAAGACAACTTCGATGATGAAGCGCCTCAGGTCTTCCCGAGAGCAGAGAGGGGCTGTCTCGGGGTCTAGTTCACCGGGGAGTGATCGGGTGGAGGAGGAGGTCGTGAGGGAGGTCGCGGGTGCGGCAGAGGTGCCGTTAGTGGATACCGGTGCGGCTAGGGGCACGGGTACGTCTTCGGGGGCTATCCCGGAGGTTGGGGGTGTTGTGATAGGCTACTCACGCAAGAGGAGGCGTGGGGACCGACCGGCAGTGGTCGAGGAGGCGGCTTCGGGGGTCGGGGGATTGGTTGAGGGTGCAACGGAGGGAAGGGCCGAGGCCGAGGGGGTAAGTGAGAGTGAGAGGGCGTCATTGGATGCCATTATTGAGATGTTGGATAGGGAGGCCATAGAGGCCAGGGCAGCAGAGGAGGAGAGGAGGGCTATCAGTGTTTTTGAGGGTTTAGCCTCCGGTGCGGCGGGCACGGAGGAGGTCGGAGGGGCTGATGTTGGGGAGGAGGCCGGGGAGGCCGAGGGTATGGACATGGGGGCCACGGAGGCCGGCGTTGGCGGTGAGGCCAAGGAGGCCGTGTTTGAGGAGGATGAGGAGGGGGATGACGATTGTCGGTGTCGAGAAATCCGCGTGTGTGGGGGTTCTTCGGGGATTCGGATCGGATGCGTGCCCTGGCGGGCTTGGTCGGATCGTCTTCTCGGAAGGGGTGAGGGTGTCGTTCCTGGTCGAGGCGCCCGGCAGCGGCTCAAGAGGATTCAGGGGGGGGGGGGTTTGTGATCGCCACCTGCTTTTTCTAAAAAACAGGAAAGGGTTTGGGTTGGATTTGATCGCCTACGTGGGGAGTTTGTGGGGTCTCCGCTCTGAGATACGGATATACCGTACACAGAGGTGAAAAATAGGTAATCCTATTCTGCTTCCGGGCTTGACTAAAGGAGTTATGGGTCAAAGGGATGTTGATATGGGGTGTGAATAGGGGGGCGGCTAGTTGTGTTTAGCCGTCGGCCAGGGGGCGGCTAGCTAGGGTTAGCCGTCCAGGGTCAGAGGGAATTTGGGCAGGGCTTTGGTAGGAAAAGGGTGGGGTCTTGGGCAGAGGCTAAGCTAGGTTTAGCCTGGCTTTATGGAGGGTGGGATGAGAGGGTATTTTATGTAGGGAATGGGTGTTTCTCTCATAAAAGGGGCTCTCTCTCTCTCTCTCTCTTGGGATTTCTAGTGGTGGAAGGGTTTTGAACAAGTGGGGATGGTGGGTTGATGATGAAGATGAATTGGTGATTTGTTGATGTTGTTTATTGCTTGGGACCTCCTCTATTTATAGTAAAAGAGAGGTAGGAAAATATCCCGAGGGTAATGGAGTGGGTTGGCTTCGATTGGACCTCTCATTAATGCTCTGGTTCTTCTGTCAGAGACCAGGTGAAGGGCGGCTAGTGCTAACTAGCCGCTCGGGATGGGGCGGCTACTTCCTGGTAGCCGCCCCCATCATGACCTGCCAAACGTCCCATCTCTGACAAGCGGTGGCTTGGGTCGGTTACTTGGATTGATCCGGCCAAGAGAGGGCGGCTAAAGGTCATGACCCGCCGCAATGATCAGCATTTATTGCTGCTTTATGTCCCATCCAGGGAACTGGTCCAAAGTCGGCCAGGGGGCGGTTAGGGGGGCGGCTAGTGCAAACTAGCCACCCAGTAAGGGGCGGCTAGTTAGGGCTAGCCGCCCCTTTCCAGGGACTTAGGTTTTTTAGGGTTTTTGGTTTTTAGGGTAGGTTTAGGTCCGGGCTAGGGTTTTGTTTAGGGCTTGGTCAAGGTTTAGGGTTAGGGTTTGGTCAAGGTTTAGGTTTAGGGTTTGGTCAAGGTTTAGGGTTAGGGTTTGGGGAAGGTTTAGGGTTTGGTTTAGGGTTAGGGTTTGGTGAAGGTTTAGGGTTTTGGCTTAGGGTTAGGGTTTCCGGTTTTGGTTTAGGTTTATGTCAAGGCTAGGGTTAGGGTTTCCGGTTTACCGAACCTTCGGTTCTCTATTGGTGTCCAATTGTGGGATATTTCCGTGTGTTACTTGAAGTATTTCTGTCTCTCTGGACGGTCAAAATTGGGGTATCTACAATTGTCCCTCATCGGACAGAGTCTTTGTGCGAAGCATGAAAGACTTCGACCGATGATAAGGAAAGTGACCCCTATTTTGGCCGGCCCGACCTTCAAGGAGTTGTGCCAATACGAGCAGTACTACTCGGGGAGTTGATTTAGACCATCAGAGGCTAGGTCTTGACTTATCCGAGAGGATGATCCAGGTGGAAGGCGGGGAAAAGTAAATGGTGAGTGATCCAACCCGCGGTCAAGGTTCTTAGCTATCGTGCACGGAGCAGCCCAGCGTCAGTTTCCTCGTGCCTACTGTTCCCGTGCTTGGGAAAACTCAGCAAGGAGGGGATATCACCGACAGAAAGCAAGTAAAAGTTGTGTTTGGGTGAGTTGGATCATCCGAGGGATAGGAACTCTGGAAAAGAACCAGAACTGAAGAAATTTGAATTTGAATGGTACTGAACGTGTTGCAAAACTTCGAGAAAGTCGTGTTTGATCAAGTAATGTATGGAAATAAGCCAATACATGGCTGTTTGGTATGTAGAACCTTGAAATTTAGGGCTGAAAAGATTGGAAAGGGGGTTTTTAAGTGAAAGAGAAAAACTGGGAGGGGCGGCTACTCGCGGGTAGCCGCCCCATGACTGGGTCCCTTATAACCGAAAAGACCCTCTCTCTCTCTCTCCATACGTTTTAAAACGGTTCCTCTTCCCTCCTTTCTTCTTCTTCTTCATTCCAAACCGAAAAAACTCGCCTTGAATCCTTTGTTTTCGTCCTTCCATCATCCCTTTCTTCTTGATTTCGAAGCCCTAGGTTTTTCTTTAGGTCTTTCTTTGTGCGAAATCGGAGGAGATGACGAAGGAGAAGAAGATAACTTCGATGATGAAGCGCCTCATGTCTTCCCGAGAGCAGAGAGGGGCTGTCTCGGGGTCTAGTTCATCGGGGAGTGATCGGGTGGAGGAGGAGGTCGTGAGGGAGGTCGTGGGTGCGGCGGAGGTGCCGTCGGTGGATACCGGTGCGGCTAGGGGCACAGGTATGTCTTCGGGGGCTGTCCCGGAGGTTGGGAGCGTTATGATAGGTTATACACGCAAGAGGAGGCGTGGGGATCGACCGGCAGTGGTCGAGGAGGTGGTTTCGGGGGCCGGGGGATTGGTTGGGGGTGCAATGGAGGGAGGGGCCGAGGCCGAGGGGGTGAGTGAGAGTGAGAGGGCGTCGTTGGACGCCCTCGTCGGGATGCTGGATAGGGAGGCCACAGAGGCCAGGGTTGAGGAGGAGGAGAGTAGGGCTATGGGGGCCTTTGCGGAGTTTATCTCCGGCGTGGGGAGGGCGGAGGGGATAGGAGAGGCTAGGGGCGGGGCCGGGGAGGCCGAGGGTGTGGGCATGGGGGCCGCGGAGGCCGGTGTTGGTGTTGGGGCCGAGGCCGAGGAGGCCGGGTTTGAGGAGGACGAGGAGGGGGATGACGGGATGGACGATCCTGACGAGGCCGAGGTGGACGCTCCTGGGTCCACACGGGCCGTGGTATGTTCCTAACTTTAGTGCTAGCCTTTTATTTATATGTGTATGTCTTTCGTGTTATAAATAGGTGATAGTGTGTGATATGTGTGTCTAATATGGATGAGTAGGTAGTAGTGAGTGGTATGTGGGTCTAAGATGCATGCTTGTATGTATAGTTTGATCACGGTGGGATTTTGTAAGCATGCGAACGGGTTCGTGTTTGAAAGAAAAAAGAGGAAGGGGACAATTTTTTATATGTACATCCATGCTTGTTGTATAAAAGAAAGAGGAGTGATACGGCTAGCATGCTTGCATTTTGATACTTTTCTACCCGTATGCGACTTCGTATGTTTTTGATTGTGGTAGAGCATGGGGGAGTGTATGCATGCATTTCACGGGTCCCAGTTTTATATTGTTTAGGTGTGTTTAGGGAAGGTATAAGCATGATAAGCTGTGGTGAGTGGTGACCACGGTGGGATATGTTGGTGTTTGTCTAGTATGCGTGATCATATGGGGAGTGTAGCTTCTTACTTTCATGCTTTTGTTTCTAGATTTAGCATATGGAAGTGTCATTTTGCTAAGCATGGTTAAAATAATTTCGTAGACTTGGATTCTTACCTTTCAATCGCTTTTAAACTAACCCGTGTTCCCTTCGTTCGTTTTGTAGAGACCGAACCGGATTCGGGCTTTATGGCATGGGACGAAGAGGTGGTACGACGCCTTGGGGCAGGGGGAGAGGAGTTTGGTGGATGGAGCGGGCTTCCGTTCCTTCTTCCTGATCGAGCCATTCCACGTCCACCGTCCATATGTGGAGGCCTTGGCGTAAAGATGGGATCCGGAGAGTTGCACGTTCATTCTTCCTACCGGTGCTGTCATGCCGACCCTCGAGGATGTTTATCGGATTACCGGTCTTCCGGTGTCTGGGGAGGCAGTGATGGCGGCCAGCCTCGCCGACTACAAGGCACTCTTCCTGGAGTTGATTGGAGAATGGGACTACGTGGAGCGCGTGAGGACGCTGAACCGGATCCCCCTGGGGAGGCTGTCGGGGCAATATGGCCTTGGCTCCTTTACAGAGCGTCAGAAGGGCGAAGCTGCAGCTAGCTTCGAGAGGCGGCGGGCGATGATTGAGGCGAGAGAGGCGGCCGCGTGCCCACAGAGGGCACGGAGGGAGCTGAGGGCATTCTTCCTCTACTTCTTTGGCCGGGTCCTCTTTCCGACGGCCTCCGACAAGGTTTCCTCTCATTCTCTCCTGCTGATGAGGGACCTGGAGGGCATGGGGCGATACGCTTGGGGAGCGGCGATGCTGGCCCATCTGTTTGCGGAGCTCTCGAAGAAGGTCAAGAGGGCTGGGGGAAAGAACCTTGGTGGCTTCGCGCCATTCCTTCAGGTATGCGTAAGTGATGAGTGTCTTCTTCTTGGTTTAGCTTACTTTGGTCATGATAATTTCCCTCTTGCTTTGCTAGATCTTTGGGTATGAGCACTTCGCCATCGATCGCCCGACCTCGGCACCGTTCGATCGTGCCCTCCCTTGGGCCATGAGGTGGGCACCCTGGGGGTCTTCGCGCTTGCATCGCCTCGCTCAGTTTCGGGAGGCCTTCCGTGTCTTGACGGAGGAAGAGGTATAAATTTTCCTTCGAGGTTTGTTTTGGTTTGTATTTGGTTTTCGTTTGACTAAGCGCTCTTCCTGTCCATTTGATGTTTTATAGATGACGTGGAGGCCCTACACGGAGGAGGAGGTCCCGGAGGAGCTGTCGCGGGATGTCTGGCTGATCTTCTTTAATGAGGTCGTGTTCCATGCGATCAGCCGGGTCGTCCGCCAGCTTGGGTACCACCAGTGGGTGCCTGATCCTCTTCCGCGGCGCCCTTCGATTCCGGTGGCCAGGATTCCTCGGGACACGAATCTCCTGATGAATTATGCGACGTACGTGGCGGGATGGATGAGCCGAGGCGCCTTGGTGGAGCGTCGTCCCGAGGTGGCCGGCAGTGAGGAGTATATGGCTTGGTATCGCCAGGAATATGCCAGTACCCTTGGGACTATGGAGGAGGAGGTCCCGGACGCCTATGTAAATCTTTTCTCCCCTTCTTTCTTTTCTTTTCTTTTCTTCCCCTTG
This sequence comes from Acorus calamus, assembly GCA_030737845.1. Taxonomy (NCBI): domain Eukaryota; kingdom Viridiplantae; phylum Streptophyta; class Magnoliopsida; order Acorales; family Acoraceae; genus Acorus; species Acorus calamus. Next base: position 18,510,579 of record CM060872.1, read on the forward strand.
GGTATTTTCTGACCGATGTTGCCTCTTGTAGGTTGAGTTGAACGAGATGGAGAAGAGGCTCAAGACTGTCAATGAGCACCTCCAGGCGCGGGCCCGACAGATAGAGGCCTTGCGGGCACAGAGGGGGCGCTTGCAGGACCAGGTCCGGGTCCTCGAGGCTCAGGTGGATGCTCTGTCGAGAGCGAGGGCCGATGGCGCTTCTTCTTCCTCCGTCCCTCCTCCTTCCATGGTGTCCGAGCGAGAGCTCGAATTGACGAGGGAGTTGGATTTGGCCCGGAATGAGTTGACGGCCACAAGGATGGAGCTAGGCCAGGCGAGGGGCAAGGCTTCTCGGGCTGAGGAGGAGTTGGACCGGCTGAGGTCCATGGTAGCCTCGAGGGAGGAGGGGTTCGTCACCCTAGGCCGCGAGAGGGACTCCCTCCAGATGAGGGTGTTGGAGTTGGAGGCATCGGCGGGTGTTCCCGGAGGTTTGATGGGAGACTTAGTCCGTTCTCTGCAGGCGGCCGGGGATAGGGACCGAGAGGCGCTCAGGGCGTCGGAGGCGAGGGCGCGGGAGCTGCATATCCAACTCCCTCAGCCGCCACCTCCTTCAGGCCAGGACGTTCCTCCTTCGATTCGGCCTCCCGGGGATGATGATACGCCGAGGTATAGCTTCTTTGTGTCTTGGTTTTAGGTAGAGGAATAGTATATATGCGATGAATTCATGCTTTTCTTCTTCTGTTTTTGTTTTAGGTGATATTTCGATGATACATAGCTCAAGACTTCGAAGTTTGGAGCGTTTTGAAGAAAAAGATTCCCTTTTTTATGCCCTCTTTTAGGTTTAGAAAAACAGTCTATGCTTGTGGTTTTGGGTGGGACAATTTAATCATTCTCCTTTATATGCATGTGTTTAGAGTAGTTTAGCATGGATGGTTCATGGATATGTATGTATGTGTGGATGAATCTGGATTTTTATAGGTTTGATTCATGGATGGGTGTAGGTTTTGATATATAATTCGTTTTAGCATGGTATCTGTACAGGTTTTGCGTATGAATATGTGTATGAAATGTGTATGTGCAGGTTTTGGAAAGAATTTGATTTTAATAGGTAAAGAAGTATTGAAAAGTTGATTAGATATGGGCTGACATAACTGACAGGGGTGCAGGCAAGGGGCGGCTAGTTAGGTTTAGCCGCCCCCTGCCTGGGGCAAACTTACCTGAGACAAGGGGGAGGGGCGGCTAGTACAAACTAGCCGCCCAGTGAGGGGCGGCTAGTGAGGTTTAGCCGCCCCCTACCTGGGGCAGTTTGGGCCTGCTGCTCCTGTCTGCTGCTGCTGCTGAAAGTTTTTGTGACCGTTTTATCCTTCAATACCTATAAAAACATTCTTTCCATGGGCCAAGTGTTAAATCTGTCCAGATTGTGCCCCTGCACTGACTTTCGAGCCCTTCTTGCTTGAATCGTCAAGGGCTACAATCCATCTTAAGGCGGAATGGAAATGTAAATGTGAGAAAGTAAAGTGCGGGAGACCAGGCTTTAGTGCGCAAGAAAGGGATTCCAAGTGCGTGAGTGAAGAAGAACTTATGTGTAGGAGTTGGGGACAATTTCTTCTTACGCATGTGCGGAAGGGCATGAGGTGAGTGGGGACAATTCTCACATGAGTGGGGATAATTTTTAATTTTGTGGGGACAATTCCCATATGAGTGGGGATAATTCTAATATTCGGGGGGGTTAACTTTAATGTTTCAAGAAAATCAGATGCCAAAGTGTTTTGGAAAAGGAAAATGCGAGCTTATGCGTAAGTATAAGTGGCATAAGGGGGCATTTTAGTTCTTCAATGACTTTTTAGGTGAGAGGGCAATGTTCTTGATTTTCATAAGTAAAAGACACCATCAAGTCCCCGTGGAGGAGCCCTTGTGGTCACTTATGTCCAAACCAGGATTGTATTTGAGAGGTATAGGCCTTAGGTGTCGATTTTCCTAGGTTCATGGTTGTCAAATGCTTAATCGTATTATTCTAAACATGCTGAAAAATCCATGAATGTACCAAGAGTCAAGTCAAATAAGCTTCATTTTGGATAGGCAAGTTTCTAAATGAACTCGCGTGAGTGTGTGTGTAGGTGTAAACCTGGACGCAACCTACCCTTGGTCAAAACTTCGCCTTTCCCAGTGGACATAGCTCAATTTTGGACCCCCATTACAAAAAAACATAAAAGGGGAGAGGGTGAATGAGGTAAGAGTAATATCTTACTTTCGGGCAATATTTTAGAATTGTCCCAGTCTAGCACATGTCTTACTTCCTAGGTCCCTCTGGCTTTCTTCTTTTTACCACTTCTTTATTTTTGGGTGGAAAGGTACAGTCCGTTGTTTGGATCTGTACTGGTATAGCCGTTGTTTAGCGTATACCGTGCGTAAAGGCGTGAAAGCCTACTAAATAGAGAGTTTAACCCGTTCACTTGGGTGTTTGGCCTCTCCTTGCCGGACTTTCTCTTTTTTTTTTATTCGATTTTTTTTTATTCGAGTTGAGCGGGGGGGGGGGGGGCTCTTCTGTTTTTCACCCCGATTCTTTTCATGCTTCCCCTCTAGAAGTGTTTATATAGTGCCAGAGCCAGTTTTTGGGACATATGCTAGGTCCGGGTAACTCCTCATTTTGACCTAGGGTTAATACGAGCGGGGCGGAAATAAGGGATATTTTGCTTTGGGGAGTTTTAAATTGTCCCAGTCTACGGGGTAGGCAATTTTTCTTCCATCAGGCAAATCTAGTCCAGTTATACGTGTGTGAAGGGAATGACATGATTTGGCGGAAACGTGTTCAAATAGATACGAGTTTATCTTTGAGAGTCTTATAATTCTATCATCAAGTACTAAACGCTGGAAATTGCAGGAAGGAAGAATAATAGTTCTTAAGTATTGAAAGTTTTTCATGCATGGAATTTCTTTAGATAAAGTGCATTCCACGAACCTGGAACCTCGACTCCTTCGGCATCTACCAGGCGGTAGGCATTCCCGGAATAGGCATGGGTGATCACATAGGGTCCCTCCCATGTGGGTTGCAGCTTTCCTCTCGGGTGAGGCTGTCTTGATGGCATGATTTGCTTAAGTACTATTTCCCCGGTTTCGAATTTTCTTTTTATCACCTTCTTTTCAAATGCCCTTGCCACCCTTCTTTGGTAGGCCTGGGCATGGTCTGCCGCTCTTAATCTCTTTTCGTCCAGTAGTTCGAGGCGTAGTAGGACAAATATATACTTATGTTTTTGAAAAGGGGCCTGTGTCGGCGAAAAGATATGTTTTTGGAAAGAAAAGAGTGGGGATAAAGTTTGGAAAATGATTTTGTTTATATAAGGAAAGTATGGAAAGGCAGTTTTGTAAAACGTTTTTCGGCGGAAATCACGGAAGTACGGCTTTGTAAAACATTTCGCTTTGAAGGAAAGGTGTGGAAACGCAGATTTGGAAAACATTTTCGTCGTGAAGAAGAGTGTGGAAATGTAGTTTGTAAATATTTTCGTTTGTTTTGGTAAACAGGTAAAGAAAGTTCGGGAAGGTGCTTTTATTTTGGTTTTGAAGTACGGAAATACTGTTTTGTAGAACTTTTAGTTTTGGAAGAGAGTGTAAAAAACATTTTTAGAAAAGCACATTTTTTTTTTGTTTTTTTGTTTTTTTTTTGTTTTTAAAGGAGAGTGGAAATAAAGCTGGAAACAAGTATGTTCAGAGTTGGGGAATGAAAGCTGATCGGCATGTATTTTTTTTTGTGTTGGATTTTGGTTTCTTTTTAGGAAAGCAGGTAAACAAATATGTACAAGGTGTGAAAGTGAAAGCTAGTAAACAAATATTTTGATCTTTTTGATTTTTAGAAAAGGCTGTAAACAAATATGTATAGGGTGTGATGAAAACGAAAGCTGGTAAGCAAATATTTTGATCTTTTTTATTTTTAGAAAAAGCTGTAAACAAATATGTACAGGGTGTGATGAAAACGAAAGCTGGTAAACAAATATTTTGATCTTTTTTATTTTTAGAAAAAGCTGTAAACAAATATGTACAGGGTGTTGATGAAAACGAAAGCTGGTAAACAAATATTTTGATCTTTTTGATTTTTAGAAAAAGCTGTAAACAAATATGTACAGGGTGTTGATGAAAACGAAAGCTGGTAAACAAATATTTTGATCTTTTTGATTTTTAGAAAAGGCTGTAAACAAATATGTACAGGGTGTGATGAAAACGAAAGCTGGTAAACAAATATTTTGATCTTTTTGATTTTTAGAAAAAGCTGTAAACAAATATGTACAGGGTGTGATGAAAACGAAAGCTGGTAAACAATGATCTTTTTGATTTTTAGAAAAAGCTGTAAACAAATATGTACAGGGTGTTGAAAAGTTACTCGGGAGGATCGGTACCTGGTTCTTGAATTTGTATTGCCTCCTCGGGTCGGCTTCTTTTTGATGGCCGGCTGATGTCTGGTGGGGGTCCCCTGTTCCCAAATTCTCCCTCCTTTAGTCTTTTCAAAGGCCTCCCTTGATGGAGTAGTTCTTCGTCTGTGGCGCCTGGTTGCCAACATGCGAGCACCTCGAGCCGGATGCGCATGGTACAGACGCTCCAATTCCTGGCCTGAGTATTATTAGAGCGTGCCTCTCCCCATATGGATATTACCTTCCCGCGGTACGGGAAGCGAAGACATTGGTGTCGGGTGGATGAGACGGCTTCGATGCTGTTGAGCCATGTCCTCCCAACAATCAGAGGGTGGGGCGATTGAATGTTCATCACCATGCAGTTAACGATGGTGGAGACTGGGCCGATTTTCAGTGGGAGCGTGACTAGTCCGCAGGCGTTCTTGCGTGTGCTGTCGAAGGCGTAAATGTATTCGTCTGAGGGCTCCAATCTGGGAACCCGACCTTCTAGCTTTTGGTAGGCGGAATATGTAAGGACGTTAGTTTCCGCTCCCGTGTCAATGAGAATGTGCCAGAATTCCCTTCCCCCGAGTATGGCGGTGATTGAGAGGGGTGCGGAACGTGCTCCGGCTTTTGCGACTTCATGGGGGAGGAAGGTGATCGAGTTGGGCTCCGTAAGATCGCTTGGTGGACGCTGGGTCTTGGCCGCTTCTTCTGAGGGAGAGTTGTTGTCATAAGGGGACCCAGGTGGGCTACCACCTTCATTCTCATTCCCCGGTCGGAGGGCTAAGGTGAAAATATTGTGTATAGCACAATTGTTCTCGTTCTCGTATTGGAGGCGTGCTTCTCCCCAAATTGTTAGTACATGATTTAAGAAGGGCAGTCGAAGGCATTGGTGCCGGGGGGAACAGATAGCTTGGATGCTGTCTAACCACGGTCGCCCCAGCATCAATGGGTACCTCGTGTCGATGTCGGCCACGAAGCAGGCTACTTCGCAGATGAGAGGTCCGACGGATAGCTCGAATGTTCTGGGGCCGCGGAGAGTCTTCCCGGTATGGTTGAAAGCTTGGATAGTATGGTGGGCCGGGTGGACGGGAGGACGGCCTAGTCCGGGTATCTTCTGGTAAGTGGAGCATGTCATTATGTTCATGCCCGATCCTGGGTCTACAAAGATGTTGTTCAGCCACAACATCTGAAGTCGTCCGCGGATGTGTAGGGGGTAGACTCGCAGTCGGGGATCTGGGAGGTCTTGGTCAGTGAATGAAATGGTCATTGGGCGGCCGGGGCCATTGACAGTGTCGGTACTCTTAGAGGACCCGTTGTCGTCCGGATGCAGATCATCCGACGTACATTCCCCTCCTTCGGGTCCTTCGCTAGCTTCTTCGGGGATTTCCTCAAACGGCTCTTCTTCTTCGTCTCCTCCCGGATTTTCTAGTCCACTTTCGTCGGACTCGATGTTGATGACCGCGGGAAGGGCGAGGACTGCGTCTTCTTCTTCGCCATAGAGTATGGCAAGGTCATGGTCGTCGAGGTTCAGCTGGAAGGGCTCGTTCTGCTCTTCCTCCTCGGACTCTTCGGATAGGCTGCCATCAGTAGCATCTTCCGAGCTGCTTGGTTCTGGCGATGGTTGTCTCCCTCTCCTGATCATGTTGACCGCATGGGTTCTAGATGTGGAGACTTGGGTGTGACCTGGCAAGGGGTCAGTCAATATGCCAAGTGGCTTGGGTGCTTGGGGATTTCCCTGGCTCAGATGGCCTTTGATCATGGCCCAGTCAAGGCGCCTGTCATCATTAAGATGATAAACGAAGTCCCGAAAAACAATGCATTGTTCTACGGTATGGCCATATTGTTGATGATATTGACAGTAACGCGCCGTGCTGGCCCCGGGTAGTGAAGGCCTGGCGTCGGGGAGGGAGATACTATTTGTGTTCAACATCACCCTAAAGATCCTAGTTAAAGTTTCTGGGAGGGGAGGGTAAGAGTCCCTCTTTCCCATTCGTCTTTGGTCGTAGGATGCGGGAGGTTTAACCTCGTTATAAGAGCTTTGTATGGGCTGCCTAGGGGTTGGATTTTGTGCTCTTGGGGGAGCAGAGTAAAAGGGAGCCCGAGTTTGAGTTTGGCTCTGGATTATAGGGCTTTGGAGTGGGAAATTTTGGACTGTGGGGTTTTGTCGTATTGGCACGGGGACGGATACTGATCGAGGGGTAAAATTTTGATTCGCTTGCCGAGGCGGCGCATATTCGGATGAACCGGGTGTGTATTGTCTCGGAGCCGTTCCTCGATCAGGAACTCGTGCTCCGTTCGGGTAGAGTGCCGATACTTGGTTAATGATCCCCTCTACCGTGGGGGTTTGCGCCTTACGAGGCGGTTGTCCAACCCTATGGCTGATAGGTGGGGACTGGGTTTGGACTACTGGGGCTGCACAATGGGAAATCCTGTTGTGGCGGTCAATCAGAAGCTGATACGTAGTGCAGTCTCCATACGAAAGGCTCGTACGGAGCTCTGGACTCAGGCTCTGTAACATCATGTCAATTTCTTGACATTCTGTGAGTTGCAGGCCGGTTCGGTGGACAAGGGTGCACCACCGAGACACGTATTGTTCGAATTCCTCCCTAGGCCTCATTCTCTCTACGGTTAAATCTGAAATAGAGGGGGTCCTAATCCTCTGGTGACCGTAGCGGCCCAAGAGTTTCTCGCTTACAGCCGAGAAATTCGACAAGTGATCTATAGGGAGGGTGGAGAACCATTGTAGTGCTTCTCCTTCCAATGATTTCTGGAAGAGGAAGACTAGTAGAGGTTGATTATCTAGAAACGGGCGTGCGTCTAGATAAAAGGCAGTTAAATGAATGTCTGGGTCTCCACGACCGTTGTACCGGCGGAATTTGGGGACTTTGAATCCCTCCGGTAGGTGGACTGACGGGATTTGTCTCAGGTTATGTAGAGACATGTGTTTGGGGGCTGAGGGACCAGTCTCGGAGAGAATTCTCCGGATGGTATCGTCCAGCGTTTCTCCCCGGGGAGGGCTGCCTAGCGGTCCCGGGTTTGGGGTGGCCTGGTAAGGGTCTGGGGTGGAAACAACTGGGAATTTTGGATTCGCGGGGGAAAGGGGGGTGAATGAAAAGACGCTCGGGTTGACCGAGTGACCGGGTGTGAATGGGGTTTTGGGAATGGGTTTAGGGGTTTCGACAGGGGTTTCCTGTCTTGAGGTCTTGGTATGACGGTAGTCAGCGAGGTCATGAAACATGTCCTCTACCGTCTGGTACCCTAGACTAGCCATTCTTTCCTCTAGATGGGTCAGGAACTGTGTGGCCTGACCCTCTTGGTGATTCCTTTCCTCTAATATTTCCTCTTCTATGTGGGATTCCATGACGTAGAGTGGGGGGATGAATGCAGATTGAAAGCAGTAAATAAAGCAGTAAAGGATTGCGCAGCTATGTGCGACTTACGAAAGCAGTAAAGGATTGCGCAGCTGTGTGCGACTTACGAAAGCAGTAAAGGATTGCGCAGCTTTGTGCGACTTACGAAAGCAGTAAAGGATTGCGCAGCTGTGTGCGGCTTACAAAGCAATAAAGGATGTTATAATGCACAGTAGAAGAGGATTTAATTCAAGGAGTGAGAAACTCTAACCTTCCTAGAGGGTTGATAGCATTCTAGTCAAGCTTGTAAAAGGGGGGCAGAAGAGGATTACCTTTTGTTGTTTTTCACGAGGGAGGTCCCACCGTGATCGCCAGAATTTGTCGGTGTCGAGAAATCAGCGTGTGTGGGGGTTCTTCGGGGATTCGGATCAGATGCGTGCCCTGGCGGGCTCGGTCTAATCGTCTTCTCGGAAGGGGTGAGGGTGTCGTTCCTGGTCGAGGCGCCCGACAGCGGCTCAAGAGGATTCAGGGGGGGGGGTTTGTGATCGCCACCTGCTTTTTCTAAAAAACAGGAAAGGGTTTGGGTTGGATTTGATCGCCTACGTGGGGAATTTGTGGGGTCTCCGCTCTGAGATACGGATATACCGTACACAGAGGTGAAAAACAGGTAATCCTATTCTGCTTCCGGGCTTGACTAAAGGAGTTATGGGTCAAAGGGATGTTGATATGGGGTGTGAATAGGGGGGCAGCTAGTTGTGTTTAGCCGTCGGCCAGGGGGCGGCTAGCTAGGGTTAGCCGTCCAGGGTCTGGGGGAATTTGGGCAGGGCTTTGGTAGGAAAAGGGTGGGGTCTTGGGCAGAGGCTAAGCTAGGTTTAGCCTGGGTTTATGGAGGGTGGGATGAGAGGGTATTTTATGTAGGGAATGGGTGTTTCTCTCATAAAAGGGGCTCTCTCTCTCTCTTTCTCTCTTGGGATTTCTAGTGGTGGAAGGGTTTTGAACAAGTGGGGATGGTGGGTTGATGATGGAGATGAATTGGTGATTTGTTAATGTTGTTTATTGCTTGGGACCTCCTCTATTTATAGTAAAAGAGAGGTAGGAAAATATCCCGAGGGTAATGGAGTGGGTTGGCTTCGATTGGACCTCTCATTAATGCTCTGCTTCTTCTGTCAGAGACCAGGTGAAGGGCGGCTAGTGCTAACTAGCCGCCCGGGATGGGGCGGCTGCTTCCTGGTAGCCGCCCCCATCATGACCAGCCAAACGTCCCATCTCTGACAAGCGGTGGCTTGGGTCGGTTATTTGGATTGATCCGGCCAAGAGAGGGCGGCTAAAGGTCATGACCCGCCACAATGATCAGCATTTATTGCTGCTTTATGTCTCATCCAGGGAACTGGTCCAAAGTCGGCCAGGGGGCGGTTAGGGGGGCGGCTAGTGCAAACTAGCCGCCCAGTAAGGGGCGGCTAGTTAGGGCTAGCCGCCCCTTTCCAGGGACTTAGGTTTTTTAGGGTTTTTAGTTTTTAGGGTAGGTTTATGTCCGGGCTAGGGTTTGGTTTAGGGCTTGGTCAAGGTTTAGGGTTAGGGTTTGGTCAAGGTTTAGGTTTAGGGTTTGGTCAAGGTTTAGGGTTAGGGTTTGGGGAAGGTTTAGGGTTTGGTTTAGGGTTAGGGTTTGGTGAAGGTTTAGGGTTTTGGCTTAGGGTTAGGGTTTCCGGTTTTGGTTTAGGTTTATGTCAAGGCTAGGGTTAGGGTTTCCGGTTTACCGAACCTTCGGTTCTCTATTTGTGTCCAATTGTGGGATATTTCCGTGTGTTACTTGAAGTATTTCTGTCTTTCTGGACGGTCAAAATTGGGGTATCTGTAATCTGGTACCCTACTTTTCTACGTGTATGTATAGTTTTGATCATGGTGGGATAATACGCATGTGAATATGGGTCCGTGTTGGAAAAGAAGGGGGCAATTTTCATATGTACATCCATGCTTGTTGTATATAAAGGAAAGAGAAGTGGTATGGCTTAGTATGCTTGCATGCGATACTTTTCTACGTGTATGTGACTTCGTACGTGTTTGATCGTGGTAGAGCATGTGCATTTCATGGGTCCAAGTTGTATATTGCTTAGGTGCGTTTAGGGAAGGTATAAGCATGATAGGGCGTGATGTAAGAAAGCATGTGAGTGGTGACCACGGTGGGATGTGCTGATGTTTGTCTAGCATGCGTGATCATATGGGGAGTGTAGCTTCTTACTTTCATGCTTTTGTTTCTGTATTTAGCATATGGAAGTGTCATTTTGCTAAGCATGGTTTTAAAATAATTTCATAGAGTTGAACCCTTACCTCTCGATTGCTTTTTAAACTAACTCATGTTCCCTTCGTTCGTCTTGTACAGACCGAACCGCATTCGGGCGCTTTGGCATGGGACGAAGAGGTGGTACGATGCCTTGGGGCAGGAGGAGAGGAGTTTGGTGGATGGAGCGGGCTTCCGTTCCTTCTTCTTGATCAAGCCGTTCCACGTCCACCGTCCTTACGTGGAGGCTTTGGCGGAGAGGTGGGATCCGGAGAGTTGCGCTTTCATTCTCCCCACCGGTGCTGTCATGCCGACCCTCGAGGATGTTTATCGGATTACCGGTCTTCCGGTGTCAGGGGAGGCAGTGATCGCGGCCACCCTTGCCGACTATAAGGCACTCTTCCTGGAGTTGATTGGAGAATGGGACTACGTGGAGCGCGTGAGGACGCTAAACCGGATCCCCCTTGGGCAGTTGTCGAGGCAATACGGCCTCGGCTCCTTTACAGAGCGTCAGAAGGGCGAAGCTGCAGCCAGGTTTGAGAGGCGGTGGGCGATGATCGAGGCGAGAGAGGCGGCCGCGTGCCCACAGAGGGCACGGAGAGAGTTGAGGGCGTTCTTTTTATACTTCTTCGGCCGGGTCCTCTTCTCAAGACAAGGTTTCCTCACACTCTCTTCTGTTGATGAGGGACCTAGAGGGCATGGGGCGATACGCTTGGGGAGCGGCGATGCTGGCCCATCTATTTGCGGAGCTCTCGAAGAAGGTCAAGAGGGCTGGGGGAAAGAACCTTGGTGGTTTTGCGCCCTTTCTCCAGGTATGTGTGAGTAGAGGGTGCTTTCTTTTGGGTTTAGCTCACTTTGATCATGACAATTTTCCTCTCGCTTTGCCAGATTTTCGGGTACGAGCACTTCGCCTTCGATCGCCCGACCCTGGTGCCTTTTGATCATGTCCTCCCCTGGGCCATGAGATGGGCGCCCCGGGGATCCTCGCGCTTACATCGCCTCGCTCAGTTCCGGGAGGCCTTCCGTGTCTTGACGGAGGAAGAGGTATAAATTTTTCTTCGAGTTTTCTTTGGCTTGTATTTGGTTTTCTTTGACTAAGCTCTCTTCCTATCTTTTGATGCTTCACAAATGACGTGGAGGCCCTACACGGAGGAGGAGGTCCCTGCGGAGTTGTCGCGGGATGTCTGGCTAATCTATTTTAATGAGGTCGTGTTCCATGTGATCAGCCGGGTTGTCCGCCAGCTTGGGTACCATCAGTGGGTGCCCGATCCCTTGCCGAAGCGCCCCTCGATCCCGGTGGCTGGGATTCCTCGGGACATGAATCTCCCGAGGAACTACGCGACGTACGTGGCGGGATGGATGAGCTGAGGCGCCTTGGTGGAGCGCCGTCCTGAGGTGACTTCGAGTGACGAATACCTAGCCTGGTATCGTCGGGAGTATGCGGGTATCCTCGGGACGATGGAGGAGGAGATCCCGGACGCCTACGTATGTTTGGAAGCTCTCCTTCTCTTCTTCGTTTTGCTTGAATATTTTCTGAGTGGTGTTGCTTTTGTAGGTTGAGTTGAACGAGATGGAGAAGAGGCTCAAGACCGCCAATGAGCACCTCCAAGCGCGGGCCAGGCAGATAGAGGCCTTGCGGGCACAGAGAGGACGCTTGCAGGACCAGGTCCGGGTCCTCGAGGCTTAGGTGGATGCTCTGTCGAGAGCGAGGGCGGACGGCGCTTCTTCTTCTTCCGCTCCTCCTCCTTCCATGGTGTCCGAGCGAGAGCTCGAATTGACGAGGCAGTTGGATGTGGCCCGGAATGAGTTGACGGCCACAAGGATGGAGTTGGGCCAGCGAGGGGCAGGGCTTCTCGGGCTGAGGAGGAGGTGGACCGGCTGAGGTCCATGGTAGCCTTGAGAGAGGAGGGGTTCATCACCCTAGGCCGTGAGAGGGACTCCCTCCAGGCGAGGGTGTCAGAGTTGGAGGCCTCGGTGGGAGTTCCCGGGGGTTTGATGGGTGATTTGCTTCGTTCTCTCCAGGCGGCCGGGGATAGAGATCGGGAGGCACTTCGATTGAGCGAGGACAGGCTCCGGGCTGCTGAGGCGAGATCACGGGAGCTCGAGGAGAGGTTGAGAGCAGTGGAGACGCGTCTTCGAGGGAGGTTGGAACGTAGAGATAGAGATATTTAGTAGGTCCTCCTTTGGGAGGCGACTATGAGGGGGAAATTGGTTGGCGGGGGCTCGATGACCGAGGCGGACCTCGACCTTCTTCCACTTGAGCCTGACCATTCTCTCTCGGCTTCCTTGGCCCCGGGGCTACCTTCAGTCGTGCTTCTCGTCCTTCGGCGTCTCGGAGTCGTGGGATATACGCAAGGGCTGCGTCTTCGGTTCGAGAGACTCCCGCCGCTCCCGATGCTCCAGAGGTTCAGTCTTCCCCTCAGCCGCCACTTCCTTCAGGCCAGGACGCTCCTCCTTCGATTCGGCCTCCCGGGGATGATGATACGCCGAGGTAAAGCTCCTTTGTGTCTTGGTTTTAGGCAGAAGAATAGTATATATATGCGATGAATTCATGCTTTTCTTCCTTTTTTGTTTTAGGTGATATTTCGATGATGCACGACTCAAGGCTTTGGAGTTCGGAACTCTTGGTGGACCTATCTCTTTTCTATATTTTAAGTGTTTAGCAGACAATTTACGTTTATGGTTTCGGTGGGACAATTTAATTTCTGGTTTTGTGTGCATGGTTTAGAGTAGCCTTAACATGGATGTTTAGTGTCTTAGAAAGCCTTCTTAGTCTATAGGGATGTGTATGCGTGTGTAAATGAATGGACTTGGTGTTTATAAGTTTTGATTTTATGGATGGATGCAGAGTTCTAACATATAATCATTATAGCATGGTATTGATACAGGTTTTGTGTATAAATATGTCTAAAATGTGTGTATGCATGTTTGGGAAAAGAATGCTTCGACAGGTATTCAAAGGAGTTGAAGAGTTGATTGAGACTGGGACTGACAGGGCAGATGGGGCAGCAGGTGAGGGGCGGCTACTCGCGTTTAGCCGCCCAGTGAGGGACGGCTACTTGTATTTAGCCGCCCCTTGCCTGGGTTTTTTACCTGGACAAGAAGGGCAGGGAGCAGGGGCGGCTAGTATAAACTAGCCGTCTCCAGGGGCGGCTAGTCGGGTTTAGCCGCCCCCTGCCTGGGACAATTTTCTGGTTTTGCTTCTTGTCTGCTGCTGCTGAAAGTCCTCCTGAGTGCTTTAACCTTCGAGACCTATAAAAACATTCTTTCCATGGACCAAGTGTTAAATCTGTCCAGATTGCGCCCCTGCACTGACTTTCGAGCCCTTCTTGCTTGAATCGTCAAGGGCTACAATCCATCTCAAGGTGGAATGGAAATATAATGCGAGAAAATAACGTGCGGGAGACCATGCCTTAGTGTGCAAGGAAGGGATTCCAAGTGCGTGAGCGAAGAAAAATTTTAGGTATGTAAAAGGTGGGACAATTTCTTCTAACGTATGTGCGGAAGGGCGAAGTGAGTGGGGACAATTCTCATATGAGTGGGGACGATTCTAAATTTTGTGGGGACAATTCTCATATGAGTGGGGACAATTTTAATATTCGGGGGGGGGGGGGGTTAACTTTAATATTTCAAGAAAATCGGATGCCAAAGTGTTTTGGAAAAGGAAAATGCAAGCTTATGCGTAAGTATAAGTGGCATAAAGGGGCATTTTAGTTCTTCAATGACTTTTATGTGAGAGGGCAATGTTCTTGATTTTCATAAGTAAAAGACACCATCAAGTCCCCATGGAGGAGCCCTTGCGGTCACTCATGTCCTAACCAGGATTGTATTTGAGAGGTATAAGCCTTAGGCGTCGATTTTCCTAGGTTCATGGTTTTCAAATGCTTAATCGTATTATTCTAAACATGCTGAAAAATCCATGAATGTACCAAGAGTCAAGTCAAATAAGCTTCCTTTGGATAGGCAAGTTTCTAAGTGAACTCGTGTGAGTGTGTGTGTAGGTGTAAACCTGGACGTGATCTACCCTTGGTCAAAATTTCGCTTTTCCCGGTGGACATAGCTCAATTTTGAACCCCCATTGCGAAAAATAAAAGGGGAGAGGGTGAATGAGGTAAGAGTAATATCTTCCTTTCGGGCAATATTTTAGAATTGTCCCAGTCTAGCACATGTCTTACTTCCTAGGTCCCTCTGGCTTTCTTCTTTTTACCACTTCTTTATTTTTGGGTGGAAAGTACAATCCGTTGTTTGGATCTGTACTGGTATAGCCGTTGTCTAGCGTATACCGTGCGTAAAGGCGTAAAAGCCTGCTAAATAGAGAGTTTAACCCGTTCACTTGGGTGTTTGGCCTCTCCTTTCCTGATTTTCTCTTTTTTTGTTTTTTTTTTGTTTTTTTGTTTTGATTTGAGGGGGAGGGGGGCTCTTCTGTTTTTCACCTCGATTCTTTTCATGCTTCCCCTCTAGAAGTGTTTATATAGTGCCAGAGCCAGTTTTTGGGACATATGCTAGGTCCGGGTAACTCCTCATTTTGACCTAGGGTTAATACGAGCGGGGCGGAAATAAGGGATATTTTGCTTTGGGAGTTTTTAAATTGTCTCAGTCCGCGGGGTATGCAATTTTTCTTCTATCAGGCAAATCTAGTCCAGTTATACGTGTGTGAAGGGAATGACATGATTTGGCGGAAACGTGTTCAAATAGATACGAGTTTATCTTTGAGAGTCTTATAATTCTATCATCAAGTACTAAACGCTGGAAATTGCAGGAAGGAAGAATAATAGTTCTTAAGTATTGAAAGCTTTTCATGCATGTAATTTCTTTAGATAAAGTGCATTCCACGAACCTGGCACCTCGACTCCTTCGGCATCTACCAGGCGGTAGGCATTCCCGAGATAGGCATGGGTGATCACATAGGGTCCCTCCCATGTGGGTTGCAGCTTTCCTCTCGGGTGAGGCAGTCTTGATGGCATGATTTGCTTAAGTACTAATTCCCCGATTTCGAATTTTCTTTTTATCACCTTTTTTCAAATGCCCTTGCCACCCTTCTTTGGTAGGCCTGGGCATGGTCTGCCGCTCTTAATCTCTTCTCGTCTAGTAGTTCGAGGCGTAGTAGGAGTGCCTCCCTCTTTTCCTCAATTTGGAGATCTTCTTCTAGTACTATTCTCAAGGATGGGACGAGGATTTCGTAAGGTACTACTGCTTCGGTCCCAAATGTGAGTGAATAGGGGGTTTGACCAGTGGGCGTCCTAATGGAGGTTCGGTATGCCCAGAGGGCGTCTACCAGTTTATCAGGCCAATCGGTAGCCTTGTGGGTTTCTACCGTTTTCTTTATAATTTTGAGCAAGGTTTTGTTGGTGGCCTCTGCTTGTCCGTTCCCCTGTGGGTAGTATGGCGTGGAATGATGAAGTTCTATATGATGTTTATTGCATAGGTCTTGGAATTCTTGGGAGATGAACTGGGGGCCATTGTCAGTTATAATCACTTTGGGGGTGCCGAACCGTGCCAGGATGTGAGTGCGGACAAAACGAGATAGGGTAGAGCTTTTAATTACTACATAGGACTCGGCCTCAGCCCATTTGGTAAAGTATTCTGTGGCGGTGAGGATGAAGGCTTTTTGGGTGGTGTTTTCTATAGTGTCCCGGAATGGTCCTATCACATCTAATGCCCACATAGAGAAGGGCCATGGTGAAGTCATGGGATGTAAAGAAGATGCTGGTGCGTGTATTTTGTTGGCATGGGTTTGACATTGGATACAACGCTTAACGTATTTGTTGCAGTCCCCTTCGAGCGTGGGCCAATAGTAGCCCATTCTTAGTACCTTTTTTGCTAGCATTTGGGCGTTGACGTGCCCCCCGCATACTCCAGAGTGAGCCTCTTCTACAATGGTGTATGCTTCTTCGTCGCCCAAGCACCTGAGTAGTTCTCCGTTGAAAGATGCTCGGAAGAGTATCCCCCCTCGGAGGCAGTACTGACTGCTATCCTTTTAACTATTTTCTGGTCGTTGCTGGTAGCGTAGCTTGGGAATGAACCGTCTCTAAGGTAGTTTTCAATATCAAAGTACCATGGGTTTCCGTCGTCTATATCTCCTAGTTCGAGAGCTAGGATTTCCGCGGTACTGGTATTTTTGTCGGCCAGGTTTGTTTTTAGGGGACCTTGAGTTTTATAGTCACCGAGTTCGGTGGCAGGTGTTTCCAATCTCCGGATAGCGATTGTTTCAGATGTCTTAGATAAGGGGAAGGTGAGTGATGAGGCTAGAGAGGCTAGGGAATCCGCAAGAATATTGCCAGTTCGGGTATGAAAATGTGAGTAACCTTACAGAATTTTTTAGCAGGACTATGGCTAGTTCTCTGTATGGCTTTAACTTTGGGTCTCTAGTCTGATATTTTTTGAGAGTTTGGCGGATCACTAAGAGGGAGTCCCCGATAATGTCTAATTTTTTAGCTCCTAGGGCTAGGGCTGTCTTTAAACCTGCTATCAGGGCCTCGTATTCGGCAATATTGTTGGTGGCTTTAAACGTAAGCTGAAACGCTTGTGGGATAACGACGCCTTCGGGAGAGATCAATGCTATTCCTATTCCCTTTCCCTTTTGGTTGACCGCTTCGTTGAAGTATAGCGTCCATGTCTCCCTATTTTCCTCTTCAATAAGCGCAAATATTTCTTCGTCCGGGAAGTCGGTTTTTACGGGTTCGTAATCAGGGAGGGGTAGTTGAGCGAGGTGATCAGCAATAGCTTGCCCTTTGATGGATTTTTGAGTGGCGTATGTGACGTCAAACTCGTTTAACTGTACTTGCCATCGGGCTAAGCATCCGGTCAATATGGCTTTCTCAAATAGGAACCTTACCGGGTCTATTTTGGCAAAGTATTTGACTTTGTGGGCAAGAAAGTAATGTCGTAATTTTTGGGAAGCCCATACTAATGCTAGACAAGTTTTTTCTGTAGGAGGGTAGGCTTTTTCGTATTCAATCAGGGTTTTACTTAGGTAGTAAATGGCCCTTTCCTTTCTTCCCGTGTCGTCGTGTTGTGCAAGTACCGCACCAATGGCTTCCTTAGTTGCAGCTATATAGAGGAGTAGGGGTCGTCCGGGTACTGGGGCCGAAAGGACTGGGGGTTTAAGAAGGTACTCTTTTAAATTATCAAAGGCCTTTTGGCATTCACTATCCCAATTAAACCGGACTCCCCCTTTTAGTAGTTTGTAAAAGGGGCGACATCGTTCAACATGTTGAGAAATAAATCTCCTAATAAACTCCAACCTTCCTATAAGCCCTCTTAGTTCTTTTAGGTTCTTGGGTGGGGGCATTTGGGCGATGGCTTTTGCCTTGGTCGGATCTATTTCTATCCCCCGTTTACTTACCATGAATCCCAAAAGTTTTCCCGAGGAGACACCGAAACGACATTTCTTTGGGTTCATTTTAAGTGAATATTCCCTGCATCTCTGCAGTACTTGCCTAAGTATTTCTGCGTGTCCTATTCGAGTTCTAGATTTAACCAAGACGTCATCCACATATACTTCTACTAGCTTGTGCATCATATCATGGAATATTGAGGTCATTGCCCTTTGATAGGTTGCCCTGCATTTTTGAGCCCGAAAGGCATCACTATGTAGCAGTAAGTTCCCCAGGGTGTGGTGAAGGAGGTCTTTTCTTGGTCTTTTTCTGCCAGCCGGATCTGGTTGTATCCAGAAAAGCCATCCATGAACGAGAGCATCTCATATCCTGCAGTGTTGTCGACAAGGAGGTCGATGTGTGGGAGTGGGAAGTCATCTTTCGGGCACGCTCGGTTGAGGTCCCTGAAGTCGATGCATATTCGGATCTTTCCATCTTTTTTTGACATGGAACGATATTTGCTACCCACTTTGGGTATAAGACCACCCGGATAAATTTAGCCTGGTGGAGTTTGTCCACCTCATCTTTGATTTTTAGAGCCACCTCGGGATGGAGGCGCCTCAGCTTTTGTTTTACTGGTTTCGCATTTGGTTCTAAGATCAACTGATGTTCGACTAACGAGGTATCGAGCCCAGGCATGTCCTTGTAAGACCACGCAAAGACGTCTTTGTACTCATGTAATATTTTAATCAGTCTCTCTCGTTCATCGTGATTTAGTTCTGCGCTAATCGAAATGATTTTGGGGTCAGTCTTTGTCCCTAGGTTTAGCTCCTCTATCTTCTCATCTGCTTCCTCTGTCTTTTCATCGAACCTTTGAAGGCTCTGCTTGAATTCTTTAGACAGGCCTTCTTTTCCTTCATCGTCCTCATCACAGATTTCGAAGACTCCTAGACCATCATCTGGGTTTTCCATGTCATCTAGGTCTGGTTCTTCTACAACCGCTTTTGATTCAAAATTTTCTAAACCTAGTATGGCTCTACTATACCCTTCCAAGTTGCTAATGACCTGGTCAGGTACTTGGCTCCTAGTAGGTTTGACCGTTTTGGGCGAGGTACTAGGGTTGGGGTTTTTGGCTTGACTGGCGAGACGCTGTAGTTTGTTCAGGAGATCAGAGTCATCGCTGAAAGGGTGCCAGGCTGGGGTGAAGTCGTCCTCGTCGAACAGGGATCCTAGGGTTTTGGTTTGCATCTTCTTTTCTTGTTTTTTTTTGTTTGTTTTGTTTTTTTGTTTTTTTGTTTTATTTTTTGAACTGAAAAGACACTTATTATTTACAACCTACTGGATTGGTGGAAGTGTTTCAGCCGACTTTCCTCCAGCAGCTGGCGCTCCTTTGTTGCGATGCTTGAGCACTGCGAGAAAAGGAGGCTGGGTCAGCTGGAGTTTTGTCGTTTGGTAGTGAGTGTGGGTTCAAGTGTTTATCTTGGTGTGGGAACAGCCATTCTAGGGAGCCAGAGAGGTAGTCTAGCTCGCTTTCCCGGATAGGGTTTAGGGGGCGGGGGCATATGGTTTCTTCGGCGGGTTCTATGATTATTTCCCTCACGAAATGTTCGTACAACTTCCAATTATATTTTCCTCTAATTTAGATTTGTGTTTGGGTGAGCCGATCCCTCTCTTGTTTAGCCATGCCGGGAGGTCGATGGGGTCTAGGATCCCATTTTTGTGTCCCAGAGTTTCCCCAGGAAGGTAACCCATGGTCCCCATTATACGCCAGGGATTTTCAAACCTAGGGTGGCTTGTCTTTGAGGTAACGGGGGGAGTGTTCCGGGGATTTAGCCAATTGGCCGGGAAATCTAAGATGTGGATGGTGGTTTCTAAGGGTCTTGAGTTACTGGTTTTTATGGCGGTGGTTTCATTATCGGTGAACCTTGATTTAGGTTCTCTGATCGCATCCCCTTGTATTTTGATTATCCGACCTCCCAAGGGGAATTTCAAGCACTGGTGCAGGGGAGAGGAGACCCCCTTTATGGACGCTAGCCATTTACGTCCTAGGATCATATTATAATCTGAATCCATTTCTAGGACATAAGCTTTAGTGCTAGTTTCCAGCGGCCCTACTTTTAATCGGAAGTCCTTGAAGCCTAGAACTGGACGAGCCGTTTTGTCATAGGCAAATATGTGGGTGTCCGTTTCAAAGAGTGTAGTTATGCGCCCATCAATATGCTCGAAGGTTTGTAATGATATGAGGTTTACTCCTGCCCCGGTGTCAATTAGAACCTTATCCACCGAGTATCCTTCGAGGTTGATTGTTATACATAGGGTTGAGGTGTTAACGACTTTATCATGAACTTCTTCCTTAGGTCTAAAGGTTATGACGGGCCCTAGTCCTGCGGTGGCTAGAGCTATTGGTACGCCTAGGGTAGAGATTTGCGGGTCGACTTGGATTCTTTCTAGGAACATTCTTAAAGCCTGCTGGTGGTGTTCTGAGGTTTCGATTAGTTCTAAAATGGAAATTTTTGCGGGGATTTTTCGTAGTTGGTCTAGGATGTCGATCCTATCCCCGGTGCGGGGTTCCTCAGTTTCGGTTTCAGGCAGGGGGTGTCTATAAGAGGGTACAGTGTTGAAGATTCTGCCTGCTCTAGTAGTATGATGGTTTAGTGCGTCAATGGTGGTTCGGGGGCTTTGTTTCACTGGGCGCAGGCTTCTGTTGATTGGTGAGGGGGGTATTGGTTGGTCTTTTTTGGGGGGAAAGAGCCTTGTGGGTTTGGGGAGAATAGGGGAGGGGGTTGGCAGGACGGGGGAAGGGGCTGGTAAGATTAAGCCTCCTGGGATGATTCTGGGTGACTCTTCGTGGTCAGCGACTTTTATGGTGTAGACGCTTTCATAGCTCAGGCTCTCTGGTTCTTCCAAGGGAGCCTTCGTAGCCGGCCTTGGGTTTTGGGTCGCGGTTTCTACGGGGTTGTGGGTTTCTGGGGCTGTCTTGACTTCTAGTGATCTTGTAACTGGGTTGTTTTTGAGTCCCCTAATGGTGGCCCAGTCTAAGCGTCTCTCGTCATCGAGGTTGTAGACAACGTCTCTAAACGAGGAGCATTGCTCGATGGTGTGGCCATGATGTCGATGGTATTGACAAAAACGGGTTGGGTCAGCACCGATAGGTGAAGGTCTAGCCGTGGGTAAGGAAATGCCATTGACCTTCAATAAAGCTCTGAGGATGTTCCCTAGGGTTTCTGGGAGGGGGGAATAGCTATCTTTTCTGTTTGACCATCTTGGGCCGTAGGAGGGGGAAGGTGTAGCTTTATCATGGGGGCTGTACGTGGGTTCTCTAGGGGCTACACCTTGCGTTCTTGGGGGGATAGGATAGAAGGATCTCCTGTTTTGGTCCTGGTCATGGATTGAGGGGGCCTGAATTGGGGAATTATGGGTTGTGAGGTTTTGTCGTATTGGCACGGGGACGGGTACTGATCGAGGGGTAAAATTTTGATTCGCTTGCCGAGGCGGCGCATATCCGGATGAACCGGGCGTGTACTGTCTCGGAGCTGTTCCTCAGTCAGGAACTCGCGCTCCGTTCGGGTAGAGTGCCGATACTTGACTAATGATCCCCTCTACCATGGGGGTTTGCGCCTTACGAGGCGGTTGTCCAACCCTATGGCTGATAGGTGGGGACTGGGTTTGGACTACTGGGACTGCACAACGGGAAATCCTGTTGTGGCGGTCAATCAGAAGTTGATACGTAGTGCAGTCTCCGTACGAAAGGCTCGTACGGAGCTCTGGACTCAGGCTCTGCAACATCATGTCAATTTCTTGACATTCTGTGAGTTGCAGGCCGGTTCGGTGGATAAGGGTGCGCCACCGAGACACGTATTGTTCGAATTCCTCCCTAGGCCTCATTCTCTCTACGGTTAAATCCGAAATAGAGGGGGTCCTAATCTACAGGGAGGGTGGAGAACCATTGTAGTGCTTCTCCTTCCAATGATTTCTGGAAGAGGAAGACTAGTAGAGGTTGATTATCTAGAAACGGGCGTGCGTCTAGATAAAAGGCAGTTAAATGAATGTCTGGGTCTCCACGACCGTTGTACCAGCGGAATTTGGGGACTTTGAATCCCTCCGGTAGGTGGATTGACGGGATTTGTCTCAGGTTATGTAGAGACATGTGCTTGGGGGCGGAGGGACCAGTCTCGGAGAGGATTCTCCGGATGATTTCATCCAGCGTTTCTCCCCTGGGAGGGCTGTTTGCCAGTCCCGGGTTGGAGGTGGCCTGGTAAGGGCCTGGGGTGGAAACAACTGGGAATTTTGGATTTCCGGGGGAAAGGGGGGTGAATGAAAAAATGCTCGGATTGACCGAGCAGCTGGGTGTGGATGGGGCTTTGGGAGTCGATTTGGGGGTTTCGACAGGGGTTTCCTGTCTCAAGGTCTTGGCATGACGGTAGTCAGCGAGGTCATGAAACATGTCCTCTACCGTTTGATACCCTAGACAAGCCATTCTTTCCTCTAGATGGGTTAGGAACTGTGTGGCCTAACCCTCTTGGTGATTCCTTTCCTCTAATATCTCCTCTTCTACGTGGGATTCCATGACGTGGAGTGGGGATGAATGCGGATTGAAAGCAGTAAATAAAGCAGTAAAGGATTGCGCAGCTGTGTGCGACTTACGAAAGCAGTAACGGATTGCGCAGCTGTGTGCGACTTATGAAACCAGTAAAGGATTGCGCAGCTGTGTGCGGCTTACAAAGCAATAAAGGATGTTATAATGCACAGTAGAAGAGGATTTAATTCAAGGAGAGAAACTCAAACCTTCCTAGAGGGTTGATAGCATTCTAGTCAAGCTTGTACAAGGGGGCAGAAGAGGATTACCTTTTGTTGTTTTTCACGAGGGAGGTCCCACCGTGATCGCCAGATTTGTCGGTATGTAAAACTGGGGGGTTTCTGCGAACTTGGTCCTGGTCCGTCTCGCGACTGATCAGGTCACCGCCCGGAGAGTCGTTCCTGAGCCGCCCGACTGCTTCTCAGAAAAGACGGGGTTTGTGTGATCGCCACCTGCTTTCTCAAAAAACAGGAAAAGTTGGTGTTGGATTTGATCGCCTACGTGGGGAGTTTGTGGGGTCTCCGCTCTGAGACACGCATATACCGTACACAGAGGTGAAAAACAGGTAATCCTATTATGCTTCCGGGCTTGACTAAAGGAGTCTTGGGACAAAGGGGTGTGGATATGGGGTGTGGATAAGGGGGGGGGGCGGCTAGTTGGATCTAGCCGTCTGGTGAGGGGCGGCTACTAGGGTTTAGCCGTCCCAGGTCTGGTTTGGTTTGGACAGAGCTTTGGTAGGAAATGGGTTTGGTTTTGGGCAGAGGCTAAGCTAGGTTTAGCCCGGGTTTCTAGAGGGTGGAATGAGAGGGTGTTTTTTTGTGTAGGGAATGGGTGTTTTCTCTCACAAAAGAGGCTCTCTCTCTCTCTCTCCCTCTCTCTTGGGATTTCTAGTGTGGAAAGGGAATGTGAATTGTGGGATGTTAGTGTGGATTTTGTGGATTGAAGGATGTTGGGAATTTTGATGATGTTGTATTTGGGTTTGGGACCCCTCTATTTATAGTAAAAGAGAGGTAGGAAAATATCCCGGGGGTAATGGAGTGGGTTGGCTTCGATTAGACCCCTCATTAATTCTCTGGTTCTTCTGTCAGAGACCATGTGAAGGGCGGCTAGTTCCTGGTAGCCGCCCAGGATGGGGCGGCTACTTCCTGGTAGCCGCCCCTATCATGACCTGCCAAACGTCCCATCTCTGACAAGCGGTGGCTTGGGTCGGTTACTCGGTTTGATCCGGCCAAGAGAGGGCGGCTAAAGGTCATGACCCGCCGCAATGATCAGCATTTAATGATGCTTTATGTCCCATCCAGGGGACTGGTCCAAAGTCGGCCAGGGGGGGCTAGTGTAAATTAGCCGCCTGGTGTGGGGCGGCTAGTTAGGGCTAGCCGCCCCTTGCCAGGGACTTGGGGTTCTAGGGTTTTGGGTTTTTAGGTCCGGGGCTAGGTTTAGGGTTTCCGGTTTTAGGTCAAGGCTAGGGTTTCCGGTTTTTAGGTCAAGGCTTCCGGTTTCCCGAATTTTGGTTCTCTATTGGATGTCCAAATGTGAAATATTTCCGGGTGTTAATTGAAGTATTTCTGTCTTTCTGGACGGTCAAAATTGGGGTATCTACACTCGAGTAGTCTAAGGCACGACTACACGCCAAGTCTGGTCGATCGCCTTACTCCTTGGGAATGAGTAGTTTAAGGCATGACCAGACGCCAGGTCTGGTCGGTCGTTCTTACTCCTCGCAGACATACTTGAAAACGTAACGCACGGGCGGGTACACCAGGAGACCCTGAGCAGATGAAGAAACGGTCAGAAGACCGCAAACGCCTTTAATTGTCACATTGGCACTTAAGACCCACTAGCAACAGAACGTGATACTTAAGACCCACTACCAACAGAACGTGGGTAATCAAGCGCCGATGTGAGGTGTAATTACGGGGAACGTTTCCATTAAAAAAAGGCCACTAACACTTAGTGGCAAAACAGTTACAAAGTTATTACTGGAACTACGTGAGACATGATCCCCCAGGGGTACGTAGGCAGCTTATAAAAAGGTCGCGCGCAAGCACTCTAAAGGCATATCCATTGTTATTATAGCCAAAAATCCATATTGTTTAAGTTTAATCCTTTTACCTATAAACCCTTACCCAAATTTCTTTAAAGTTTCAAATCCCAAATTACAAATTTAACTGTGGGGGGGGGGGGGGAATATTCACCTCAGTTTGGCGCTGTCTGTGAGATTTTGAAACAAAAAGCCAAAAATTCACAATGTCTAACCCAAATGACATTCATATAGAAGGACAACAGGATGGAGGCGGCCTCCCAACTAATACTGGTGGTGGCTCGCTAGGAACCCTGACAAGCCAGGTCCAGAACCTCATGCGGGCGATGGAGTCTTCGCAATAGAATCTACTCGTCCGACTGCAAGGATTAATGCAGTAGATGTTTGGAGCCTCGATGCAGTAGTTCCATATGAACGGGCATCAACAACAACCAGTCCAGGAGGGAGTCCAACCACTAGCTCCTGTGCTGCCTCACCCCTCTGCCGACAACGTTAAAGTTTTGGAAGGGAGTACTTCCTCTTCCAACTAAAGGTAGCGGTCCCGACGGCGTTCGCGCACTCCGCGGGCGGGTCGTTGGCCTCATGAAGAACAGAGGCGTGGACGTTTTCCTCACAGATAGCGTTCCACCTGACGGGAAGCTTCACGAAGGTAAGTGAACCAGGAGCGGTTTGCCTTGCGCAAAGTATCTGAAGGACACCAATGCGACTCTCCGCCCTGTCAACAGACTGGGGGAGCAGTCTCATAGCCTCGCCATACTTTGCCCTCTGATGTGCACTGTATTTCGAGTCATGAAATGGTAGAGCATGCGATATGGGGTTTTGCCTCCCCATTTTGCGCAGAGGTCCTCAGGGAACGACTGCCGTATAGGTTTGTTCAACCCAAATTCAAGTTGTACAATGGCACAACGGATCCATATGATCATATTCTGGCATTCCAACACTCAATGGCGCTGTATGTCGACCATTTTCGTGTCCTGAAATTCAAAGTTGAAGACTGCAATGAGGATGTTGCAGTCATGGCTTTCCAGAATGGCCTGTCATCCTGAAACGGTCTCAAGGACTCTCTTAATAAGCGCACTCCCTCCGACATGCGAGATTTGATGGAGCTGCTGAAAAGTACGCCAAAGTGGAGGAGTCCAAGCTCCTAAAGTAGGCGGTGGCTGCATCTAAAATGTCACCAACGGCGGCTTCTCAATCACATCGACAAAGCGAACACAGAAGTCTCGTCCAAAGGGCCAACGGGGTGAGAAAGGTAAGAAGTTGGGCGCCTCAACCAACGAGGTGCGAGAAGGACGGGGGTTGTATTTCAAGATTCCTCCATCTCAGATGGCTGACGCCTATGAAGAGCGACAAGTCAAAGCGGGACCAGAATCTCCGCTGTGACTACCATAAGAGCGTGGGCCACACCATCGACTAATGCCGCATCCTCCGAACGTTCCTCGAGAATCAGATCCGAAAGGGTCATATGAAGGAATATGCTCTAGCGGAGAATACTCCAACTCCCAGCGAGCAACATGTGATGAACTTAAGCCCCAACACTTCCGTTGGTTATCGACGTCATATTCGAGGGCATTCCACATTTCACCTCTCTCAAAAGTGCCCAACGAGATTCGGAGAAGATGAAGGTCTCCTTTGAAATGATGCAGATTGACCAGGAGCCGAAACTGGTAGTGAGAAGACCAAGAGATGATGATAACAGCATTAACACCTTCTCTGACGCTGACCTGGAAGGAGTTCAGGCCCCACATTCAGATGCGCTGGTAATTACATTGCGCATCTCTAACTTTGACGTGAAGAGGATTCTTGTAGATATAGAAAGCTCGGCAGACATCCCTTCCTTCGGATGGGGTTAAAAGCGGCCGACCTCACCCCGACAAAGGATCCATTGATTGCTTTCAACGGATTGCGGGTCGTCCCGGCGGGATGCATTACATTGCCGGTCTGAGTAGGGAGTCAGACCACCATGACATAGTTCACCGTCATGGACCTCCCGTCTCCATACAGCTCTATCATCGGACGTTCTTGGCTGGCGGCAATGAAGGCGATTCCTTCCACCTACCATCAACGTCTTCGTTTCCCCACAGCTCAGGGGATAATGGAAATATGAGGGGACCAGGTCACCGCGAAGCGCTATTACATGGCGGCGATGGTAGGGAAGTCGGCCCTGTCAGAGTTCGAGGTACTGCCTGAAGAAGGAGAAATCCATTCGAAGAGGTAGCAATTACTTCAGGACCGGGTCAAGGCCGATGAGTGCCGGCCTGGTCCCGAAGACAAGGTTCTTGAAGACCTCGAGCAGGTCCTGATAGATACCCTTGACCGTGAGAAATATTTTCTCATCGGGAGTTTGCTCTCTGCAGAAGAGAGAAACGCGATACTTGACCTCCTTGTTGAGAACAAAGACACTTTACCTGGAGACCTCAGGACATGCCAGGGATTGATCCCGAAGTGACGAATCACCGATTGTTCATTTCACCTGCCATCCGTCCAGTCCGACAGAAACAACAACGAAAGGCCACAATTCACGCTGATGTGGTGCGGGATGAGGTGAATAAGCTCTTGGCTGTCGGGTTCATCCGCGAGGTGCGACACCCCGAGTGGTTGGCTAACACAGTGATGGTTCCCAAGAAGAACAAGAAGTGGCAAGTCTGTGTGGAATTCATCGACTTGAACAACGCATGCTTGAAGGACAGCTTCACACTTTCAAAGATCAACTAGCTGGTGGACTTCTCATCGGGTAATGAACTAATGAGTTTCATCGATGCTTATTCAGGCTATCACAGGATTCCGATGTATGAGCTCGACCAGGAGAAAACGGCGTTCATAACACCCACTGGCATTTACTGCTATAAAGTAATACCGTTCGGGTTGAAAAATACTGGAGCCACGTACCAAAGGCTGGTAACTAAGGTCTTCTAGCTTCAGATCAGCAAGACTGTGGAAGTCTACATCGACGATATGATGGTCAAAAGCGAGCGCCGAGTTGACCATCTGACCTACCTGGAAGAAGTCTTCACTTTGTTGCGTAAATACCACCTTAAACTAAACACCACCAAATGCTCCTTTGAAGTCAGCTCGGGCAAGTTTTTGGGGTATCTAACGACACAGTGAGGAATCGAAGCCAATCCTGATCAGATCAAAGCGATAATGGAGATGGAGCCTCCTCGAAATAAAAGGGAGGTGCAGAAGTTGGCTGGGAGGTTGGCCGCTCTCAACCGGTTCATCTCCACAGCCACGGATCAGTGTCAACCCTTCTTTCAGCTGCTGCAAAAGGCTCAGAGATTCGAGTGGATACCAGAATGTCATAAAGCGTTCGAAGAAATAAAAAAGTACCTCAGCACACCGCAACTTTTGGTGAGTCTTTCCTTTACATTGCAGCATCCGAGCATGCTGTTAGCTCCACGTTATTAAAGGACATCGACCGAGGTCAGAGGGTAATCTACTATGCAAGTAAGGCGCTCAGCGGGTCAGAAACCAGGTATTCCCGTATCGAAAAGCTTGCATTCGCTTTACTCGTTTCTGCCCGAAAACTACACCATTACTTTCCAGCCCATACAATCTATGTCATCACCGACTCACCTCTCAAAGCTGTGTTGCAAAAGGCAGATATCGCATGACGATTGTTAAAATGGGCAGTGGAGCTGTCAGCATTTGACATCCACTACTAGCCCAAAAACACAATCAAAGGGCAAGTGGTCGGGGACATTATCGCCGACTTTACACCTGCAAAACAACAGGTCTGCACCATCTCCAACTAAAGACCCATTTCTTGAACATTCCATATTGATGGGGAATCTAATCGGAAAGGGTCAGGAGCTGGGCTGATTTTGCAAAGTGAAGACGGTTTTCTATTTGAGCATGCGATCGAGCTGGGGTTCAAGGCTTCCAACAATGAAGCTGAATACGAAGCTCTCATCACGGGTTTGAAGTTCACAGCGGATCTGAACGTTTGTAAGCTGACGATCTACAATGACTCTCAGCTCGTAGTATGCCAGAGTACTGGAGAGTATCAGACGAAAGATGATCGCATGGTGGTTTATCAGAGTTATGCACGTACTCTGCTGTGAAATCCACGCAATCGACTGTGAGTAGAATACTCAAGTTGATGCCCTAGCGAACTTAACAAGTTCTCTCGAAGGAGAATCATCCTGGGAAATTAGGGTCGAGTTCTTGTGGAAACCGAGTATCGCTCACCTCGAGCAGGTCATGACGGTAGAATCAGAACCTCGGGATCCAACTTCGATGGATCCCATATTGTCTTACCTAATAGGCAACTACCTCCCAGTAGACAAAGAGGAGGCCAGAAAAATTAAGAGCCGATCCGCTTAGTTTTTTTTTTTCTGAACAAGACATACTGTACAAGCAGAGCTTCAAGGGTCCACTCCTCAGGTGTGTGACCATCGAGGAAGCCAAAGAGATATTAGAATAAATTCATTCTGAGATATGCGGTAGTCACATGGCTTCAAGGTCTTCGGAAAAACGCGTATTGACCGTCGGATATTTCTGGCCCACCCTGGCAAAAGTCACACTCGACCTAGTGAGGAAG
Organism: Acorus calamus; assembly: GCA_030737845.1. NCBI lineage: Eukaryota > Viridiplantae > Streptophyta > Magnoliopsida > Acorales > Acoraceae > Acorus > Acorus calamus. The sequence goes on from CM060872.1 coordinate 18,539,041, forward strand.
TGCGACAAGTATCAACGATTCGGCCCGCTGATCCACCGAGGCACCAACCAACCGGGGATTTGAATACACCGTCAGGTCTTTGGCCATCTGCGCAATGAGGGTTCGATATAGTCGGACCTATGCCTTTAGCACCTTCGCAGAAGCAATTCCTCCTGGTCGCCACCGATTATTTCACCAAATGGGTGGAGGCAGTGACCCTGGCTAGATTCAGTGACGTTGAAGTGTGAAGCTTACTTTGAAATTGATTGTATGCCAGTTCGGGGTGCCGAACACTATAATCTCTGACAATGGGACGCAATTCGACAACGCCACCATGAATGAGTTTTGCGAGGAGTTGGGAATAAAGCACCTTTTCTCCTCTCCTCATTACCCCCAAGGGAACGGTCAGGCAGAGATCACCAATTGAACCATCCTGGATGGGATTAAGAAGTGACTCAATGCGGCCAAAGGTAACTGGGTGGACGAACTTCCTTCGGTGATATGGGCATATCGCACTACGGCACGACGGGCCACAGGGAGACTCCATTCTCCTTGGCCTTCGGTGTTGAGGCTGTGATTCCTATAGAGCTCGAGATCCCAACCTTTCAGATTGAGAACTTTGAACCTCAAGCTATTGAAAAAGTTATGGCGACTGAACTCGATCTGAGGGACGAGCAGAGGGAAGCGGCCTCCATCAGAATGGCAAATTACCGGAACCAGATTGCTCAAAGCTCCAACAAAAGGGTTTCATGACAAAGCTTTCGGGTCAGAGACTTGGTTCTTCAAGAGGTATTCCCGAATCTCAAAATGATCTGATGGTAAGCTCGGACCCAGTTGGAAAGCACCCTACAAGGTCGTCGGATTGAGCCCCTAAGGATCTTATTATCTTGAACGGATGAATGGAGAGGCATTCATAAGACCTCGCAATGTAATGCATTTGAAAAAAATACTACTTTTGAAATAAAAGTTTTTTCACTTCATTTCAATTCATTATCAATATGTTATGTGAATGAACGCCCGTTCGAGGTCGCGCATGAATTGGTTTCAAATATAACATTCTTAAGAGAGGTCACGAGAACAACACTCTCGACAAGAAGAATGCACTACAAAGTGGTCGCGAGCATAGCACTCTTTGTAAGAGGTCACGCGGGGGTCGCCCCATCCATCGATAAGCACTCTTGTAAAAGGCTTAAAAAAATGAGGCACATAGGTTACACTCACGAGGTGAGGTCGTTATGAAGTTTAAGCTTCCCCCTATGCTCACACGGTCTCAAAGGGCTCATGCCATAAGACCAACTTTAAGAGGTTGCGCGGAAGGGACGAACGGAATTAGCCTCTGGGTTGAAATTCTGAAAGGGCACCGACCCTCTCGTCCTAAACACTCCACCATTAAATCTCTCAAGACAAAGATAAGGAACGCACAAGGCATCCTTGCACGATAAAGATGAGGGGAAAGGGCATCCCCCAATGATCATTTGGTCTTAAAGAGCCCAGACTCTACGACAAGTACTCGTCGGTCACGCGAAAGGACGAACAAAACTAGCCCCAATTCTACAACTTTTTTTCCAGGTCTTGAGGGGCCCCGGCCCTACTAAGGTTGCAATGACGGGATAAAAAAGAGCCACTCTACCAAATAACTTTGACATGGCATGACCCTACTATATCAATAATAAGCACTCTAAGCACTCAGACCACATGGAAAATAAACAAGTATGAAAAAGACAAGTCGTTTATGAAAACATTGTTCTTTACAAAATAAGGGGGCCTAAGCCTGAGGTCCATCATTTGGGCACAAATCGAAACCAGGAAGAGAAGCAGCGGCGATGCGAGGAGAAACGTTGTTGGATCTATCTTCGTACCCTTGACGATATCCGTAGACATAGTTCTTCTCGTCACAGGAAGTCAAGGAATCTGAAATCTCCTTCATCTGGTCTTTCATCGTCATGAAGGCTTCACCTTGACCCTTCGTTAAGCCCTCTTCATAAGCAGTGGCACGGTCAGCTCAAAGCTCGTAGAGTTTGGCTCGCTGCTCTTCAGCATTGTGCGTCCGGAAGGCTTCACCTTGACGATTCCTGAGTCGAGGCTTCAACTCGCTCTTCAGCATTGTGCGTCGGAAGGAAAGGGAAGCCTGGTCAAAGGAGTGGGAGAGCCTCAGTTCGAGGAGCTCTCTTATGCGCTGTTTGGCATATCGGCTCAAACCTGAGTAGCAGAAAAGTCTCGACGAGTAGCAGATTCAGCGAGTTCCGCTATAAGGCAAGATTGGTTCGCAATTGCTAAATGATCCTCGTCCTACTTTAGCTGCGCCTCTCTTCGATGGGCAAGATCTTGGACTGACCTTAGGAGAACTTCGTGCCTCACGGTGTCCAAGCTCCGCTCGCTGAGTACCTGCCAAATAACAGAGTTCTGGGGAGCGAATGGTTAGTGCATTGGAGAGAGAGCTTTAAAGCAGAAGTTAAACGCTTACATTATAGAAGCTCCAGCCTAGCCAAATGAAAAGCGCGTCCATTGTAACTCGGAGAGCACTAATTAGGTCACCCTCGTGAAGACAACCCCTAAGTTGGGCAGAAGCAAACTACTTGCTAGCACGATCAGCAAGGGGGCCTCCAGAGGAAGTGATGGCCGATGTCGCATGAGCAGAAGCCGAAGAAAAGGGAGCCTCATACATCATCATGCGAGGGGCATTCGCGCGAGGAGAACCTACCCCTATCGAGGAGACTGGGGGCACTTCCATCACAGTCGAAACTACTGGGGGAATCCTCACCACAGTCAGAACGATTGGGGGCGTCCCCGCCACAGTCAAGACAACTGGGGACACCTTCTCAATAGTCAAAGCGACTGGAGAAATCCCCGCAGCAGTTGAAGCGATTGGTGACATCCTTGGGAGGGAGGGCATGATAGGAGCAATTTTCCCCATCTTGACTATGGACATCCCCGATGGTGCTACAACCACAATAGATAATTCAATATGAGTCTCGTCAGACGAGACTCCAGACGTTGCAACAAGAGGATCAAAAGTGGGAACTGCAACTACCTCGACCTCCAGCGAAGAATGAACCTCCACCATCTTGGCACGCGATGAACCGCGGGACTAAATGGGCATCCCTCTTCGTGGGATGCCCCGGGAGGATTGACAACAGCCACCTCAACGATGATTGAGAATAAATCGGCTCCCAAAATGGGAGCCAATTAAGCGTCAGACGAGGCCTCGACTCTACTCGCAGAGTTCGCCTCTTCGACCGACGCCGAATCCTGGAAGGAAGCCTTGATCATTCATTTTGTAAGAAGTGGTAACTTCGACCTCTTCCTGGAAACAGATTTTCCCTTGGAGGTGACGGATTGTTCGGCCGCTTCTTTGGCATCTACAGGAGACAAAGCGGAGGGAACATCGACTCCTGTAGACGAACCAACAGCCTTTGACAAGGAACCCGAGACTCTGGGGGCGGATAGTTATGGATTTTGCAGAAATCCTTATCCCTCAGCCCTTGGGCCCTGACAATCTAATCGAGCTTCACCATTGACAGAGCTGGGGTTTTCTTCTCCAATTTGTCTGTGAGGAATGTAAAAAGATTGTCAACCCAATACAAGAAAGAGATCACAAATTCATCGCTCTTATGTTTATCCAGGTTTTTAGGATGAAATTGACATGGGATCATCGCATTCCCATCCACCACGGGAGCACGAAGCGCCCAAAGGCTGGTCAGCTGTAGTAGATACTCCTCCCTCCATCTACTGTTGGAGGAGGGGAGTTTATCCACGAGGGGACAGTGCCAGATCTCACCCGTAGGTAATATGCGTGCTCTGTCTTCCTCAAATCATACAGGTGGTAGGTGTTGTCGATACCGGGTTCAAGATTTAGCTTGCGGTTGATCATGACGACGCACATCAACATCCTCAACAAGTTGGTAGAACATTGCAGTGGGTGAAGCTTGAATCACCGCATGAAGTCCTTGATCAGCTCATGGAGAGGAAAAGAAAGAACACTTCGCAGCATCTGAGAGGATACATGTACAGTTTATCAGGACCGACATCCTTCAAATCGTTTATGGATTGATAAGGGGAACTTATACTCGAGAAACCACCGTAATCGTAATGAAGGAGCGCAAAAACTGAGATCGGGAAAATATTTACCACTGAAATCTTCTGTGAAATTCGAGGTACAGCAGGCACAAGAAGCGAGGCGACAGTTTCAAACATGTGGTAAGCTCTTAATTAAAGGCTTTCTTACGTGACACGAAGAAAAGGCGGTTTGAAGGTTCATGCGAGCAGACGAGTCCTGTTTGTGAATCCTAATCGTGAATTATGTTCGAAAAGTCTGTTCATGAATTTTGATCGTGAATTATGTTCGAAAAGTCTTTTCATGAGTTATGTTCAAGGGTTCTATTTGAAGATTCCGTTCGCGAATCCTGTTCACGAACATTTGTGATAACGACCAGGTGCCTCTACTCGATATACATTATTAGGGGTGCCCTGGCTGTTGAAGCTTCGTACAACAAGGAGAAATGAATATGCGAGAAGATAAAATATGAACAAGATTGAATAGAAAGAGTAATTTTTATTAATTGAATGGATAAAGGTTACACAAAATAAATATATACAACATGTGTTCAATCCTCTGTTCTTTCTTCAGCTCAGTCTTTCCCCCGGAGTCTCCTCTCCCGTACAGCATGAAGAAGCATGAGAAGCTCTTTGTTACTCATCTGTCAAAAACTACGCGAGTGGTCAGAATAGCCCAGGCGATAGCCACTGATGAAGTCCAGAAGGTGGTCTGTATCATCACCATCAAGCTTCGCGAAGAGATCGCAACTTATGATATATGGAGAGGAAAGCGGCGCGAGCTGAGGCTTGCAAGTTCCTTGAAGGACCACCAGGAGGGAGTAGGACCATGTGCAAGTGATCCTCAGGCATAGGAGCTGCATCTGCCCCAACATCTGAGTTCACAAGAAGCACTATTGGTGAGGGGTCAACCTCCATATGGGTAGGGGGGAGAGCAATATCCCTACAAGCAGCAAGCACTGAAGAAGAAGAAGAAGCAAAGGGGAAGACGATCGGATGGCGAAGGATGGAGTTAGTGAGTCAGGGGGAGGGGGCGACGACTTCAGATCCACCGGTTGGGTAGTGGAACCTGATCCAGAACCCAACCGGAGGAGTCTCTGAGAGCACCGCCTCACTCCGTTGCACGGACCAGGAGGAGGATGAACCGAACCATGGCCATCGGCTGGCTCAACCACATCGCTAGGAAACGTGGCAACTGGAGGAGCACGTTGCGGTTCCTCCAGTCCGAGCAGCTCCCACTATAACCGGTTTGGATAATCCATCACCCAAGAGATGTCATCCATCCTCACCTCCTCGACCTCTAGCCTGGGGGCATCCACCATCGGCTTCCGAGGATGACACAGATGGCGATGAGAAATATCCCAACCATCCGGCATCCAAGGACCCCGGACCAGTACCCGACGGTTCTCTCAGTCGTGAATGTCACCCCGGGACATGCCGATTACTAGTTCTGGTGCCTGGACACGGTGAGAGATATAGAAGGACGGAGACCGTCCGGTGGTCGAATCCTTGACCTGAAGATCCACCAGATCTCCATTAGGCTCAGTTCAACTCCTGTCTTCTTCCTCAACTCGACCACGCACATCAAGATGCGGTATACGTTGGGGACAACCAGAATAGGGTGGAGGTCAAAGAAGTCAAGAAACTCAGCCACCAAGCGTGGCAGAAGTAGAGAAAGACCTCCATCCGTGAAATAACTCGGATGGAGGAGGACAGAGTCAAGGAAAAGGGTGGGGACCTCATCCTCAGACAACTCGCCGACTACAAAGTCTGAGGAGATTCTCAACTCTCTTTGAAGGGCTGTAGTAATGGCGGTGTTCTCCATTATCAGAGGTAATGAGAGTTTCAGAAGGAAAAGGGCGAGATGGGACGAAGAGCGCTTCCTATTCGGCCTATAAATACTCTTGAGGCGACGCTTCTAAAGGACGGTAGCAATTATTCGCTGTGGATATTCAGGTATAATCAATACCTCATAAAAGGTTTAACAAAAACACAAGACAAGCTAAAGTTTGGATTTTCAAAGAATGCCGTGGGAGGCCATGCATCATTAAAGCTGACTCAGCAACTCAACCGTCAAATCCTGAGCGAATAAGAGAATCCCGAGGAGACAGACGACCAGATCTTTGACATCTGAAAGGGGAGGGATGCGACCTGATTTTTCTTATCTCCTGCTCTCTTGACAATTCAAAAGAACAGGAGAGGAGGCAAATGGTGACAATTCAAGATGGACGACTTCATGATGACATCATTAGGTTTATCAACATGACTAGACTAAAGGATCTAGTCGGACGGTTGAACACTTCGTGATAGGATGTCACCTCGAGTAGTCTAAGGCACGACCAGACGCCAGGTCTGGTCGGTCGATCTTACTCTTCGGGAACGAGTAGTTTAAGACACGATCAGATGTCAAATCTTGTCGGTTGACCTTACTCCTCACAGACATACTCGAAAACGTAACGCACAGGCGAGTACACAAGGAGACCCCTAACAGATGAAGAAACGGTCAGAAGACCACAAACGCCTGTAATTGTCACATTGACACTTAAGACCTACTACCAACAGAACGTGGGTAATCAAGAGCCGATGTGGGGTGTAATTACGGGGAACATTTCCATGAAAAAAAGCCTGCTAACACTTAGTGGAAAAACGGTTACAAAGTTATTATTGGAACTACGTGAGACTTGATCCTCCTAGGGGTATGTAGACAGCCTATAAAGAGGTCGCACACAAACACTCTAAAGACACAATCATTGTTATTACAGTCAAAAATCCATATTGTTTAAGTTTATTCCTTTTACCTAAAAACCCTTACCCAAATTCCTTTGAAGTTTCAAATCCCAAATTACAAATTTAATTGTGGGGGAAAAATATCTACCTCAACTGCAATAATAACAATTTCGGATTTTGATTTCTTGATGAAAATACAAAGGCATCACGGATTATTCTCATATTTTTCTTTCAACAAATATTCATTGAGACGATTGTACCACATGCCCCCAGATTGCTTCAATCCATATGAAGATATTTGTGATTTTATAGAATACATGATTCCTGCATGAGTTATTTACTTTAGACATTGTAAGTTTGTAACTATGTCATTGTTTGTTGCACATGTTCTATCTTATTGCTATTCGTATGATATCATCTGATTAGAGTGAATATTAATTAATCTATAATAAAGTTGCATTTCAAAATAAGTTTAAAAAGGAAAAATTAGTTTTTTAGTAAACATATTTTGTTAATTATTATTATTATTTTTAATAATTAAGAACAATTTTCTCTCTTTAGGGGGCCGTTGGGAGATTCACGTAAAACAAAAATTTCTATAAAAAAATAAAAAAAATTTACAAACCTGTTTTCAAACACTTATTTAATGTAAAAATAATTGTGTATGAACGTGTTTGCTTTCAAACACTGTTTTTTGGTAGAAAACTAATTGCGTAAGAAAGTGTTTGCTTCATGGTCCTATATTTTATTATTGGTTTGTAGGGAACTGATGGGGTGCGACCCTACGGACGTGCACCCCATCATGCGTGTGGCCTATGTAAATAACCGTTTGATATGTGCTCCTCAGATCGGACGACCGAGATTTTATTTGAAAAAAATCTCATCAAACCTGTTTACTAGGTCACCAAATGACCCATCCATTCTCTTTCACTTGTCTTCTCTCTCTCATCTGATTCTCAGATCTGAAAAACAGGCCAAAGCACACCCTCTGTCTCTCTCTCTCTCCCAGGTCCACCACAATCCCTCCTACCCTTTTCCGTGTGACCACCACCCCCACCTGAAAGAACCCCCTACCCGTGCAATCACCACCGGGGCTGCACCCCCTCCCACCTCCTCTGCGACCACCACCCACTGCACCTTCTCCCTCACCTCCTCCCTGTGCGACCACCTCACGGTCGCACCCTATCAGTTCCCTTGGTTTGTATACTGGTGGGGATGTATGTTGTACTTTTATAAGATTTTTTGGGTTTATGTGTACATGTTTGGTTTTTTCAAACATTGTTTTGATAGAAAAATAATTGTGCGTAAGAAATTATTTTTATTCCCCATTTTTCAAGGCCTTCTCCCATGTGAGACAGATATCCATGTTTTTTTTAGTTAGTCTAATCTGCCATCATTTAAGTAGTTGAATTGAATGCTTTCACCAAATTTGTTTAAATTTTTTTTATGTAACTGCAGTTGCCAAAATAATTTCGTATAAGTATGCTTTAGCTAACTCTTTTAAACATGAGCCTTATAAACAAAAAAAAAGGGAAAAAAGTATGCTTTAGCTTATATATATAATCTATATATGATCTCAAAATGAATATAATGATATATGATAAACATTATGATAAAGCTAGAAGATTAGAATCTCCTTCACACACAAAATTAGTGGTGCGTAATCAATCGTGCGATTTGAAGACTCTGATGCTTCTTTTTTTTTTTGGTGCATGTTAGGTGAAGAAAATTTGAAGGGCTAATTTGACCGAGGGCAATAAGTGGTGGGACAATGGAGGATAATTGTAGAGATAACTGAAGGAGATGACAACTTATCTAGTTTGACATAAAAAATAATCCTAATAACATGCGGACAGTTTTCACGATTTTAAAATGAAATGTCTAAGTATATAAGGAGGTGAGTTTTATTTTTTACTTGAGTTTTCAATGTGCTTGAAAAAAGAAAGGTGAATCTGATGTGTAGTTTTGTTAATGGAAAGAAAGAATGGAAGAAAAAGGTGGGACATGTTGTTAACATTTTTTAACCGTCAATTTCCTCAGATAATAGGTGGCACTGCAAGAGAAAAAACATAACAAGTAGATAGTATGTGAACAACAATAGGGGATCCGGTCCCCTACTTTGCGTGTTCATATATTGTTGAGTGTATAGCTGTCCTTAATTTTTAATTTGGTTATTTTTTGGGGAGTGCAAGAGAAAGTAATCCTCACAAATGATGACTCATAATTCACTGTCTCATAGGAACGATAATTCATTTGAGTTTTTATTTCACTTTTTTTGAAAATTTGCACTTTATTAGATAAAGTACATATAAGCAATATTTTCCATTCTCATTATTCTCATTCAATTGAACACCCCGAAAATTTTCTTTTGGAACCTTCAATAATCACAATAATTTTTATAATTTTTTATCACAATAAATTTTGATATCCGACAATCACGATTATGTTGTCCAACTAGTGGTAGATCTAACCCGGTCCGGGGTTGATTATCCTTTTTAAAGTCATTTAATTCCTCCGAATCATCCAAAGTTTCTATCAAATGTGGGTCCCGTTGTTTGTTAGGATCGACATTCAACGCCACACAAACAGTTGCAAGTTGCAACCTAGAACAGGTATCATGGTGTCAGAGAGAGAGAGAGAGAGAGAGAGAGCAAAAAAAAATGGCCTCACCACATCATAAGCAACCCAAAGTCCTTATCTTCCCCTTCATGGCCAAAGGCCACACAATCCCACTCATCCACTTAGCTCACCTCCTCCACACCCACCACAACCTCTCCATCACCATCTTCACCACCCCTCTCAACTCCCCCTCCATACGCGCCTCCCTCTCCGCATCGCAAGCTGAACTCATCGAGCTCCCCTTCCCGACCGACGTCGATGGCCTCCCGTCCGGCATTGAAAGCACCGACAAGCTCCCTTCCATGTCCCTCTTCCTCCCCTTCATCGAAGCGACCCGCCTCCTCAAGCCCCACTTCGAGCGCGAGCTCGCGCGCCTCCTCGCGAGGGAGGACGTCCACTTCATGGTCGCGGACGGCTTCCTCAGCTGGGCGCAGGGTTCCGCTTCCGCGCGCGGCGTACCCGGGTTCGTGTTTTACGGGATGGGCAACTACCCAATGACGGTCTCGCGCATCGTGGCCGTTGATCGACCTCACGCGCGCGTCATGTCGGACGACGAGCCATTCTCGCTGGGCGTGGGTGGTGAACTGCTCGCGGACGTGACCCTCACGAAATCCGACCTCAACCCGCCTTTCAATGACCCCGACCCGGCGGGTCCTCTGTATGACTTCATTATCAGGACCGCGATTGAAATCTCGTCGTGTCGTGGTATCATCGTCAACAGCTTTTACGAGCTCGAGTCGCGCTATGTTGACTACTGGAACGAGAAGTTCGGCACGCCTGTGTACAATGTCGGCCCGCTCCGCCTCGCCGGCCCGTCCCGACCAAGCGTACCGAGCAACTGGTCGGGCTGGCTGGACATGAAGCGGGAGCAGAACCGCCCAGTGTTGTACGTGGCGTTCGGGACCCAGGCGGAGGTGTCGGAGACCCAGTTGAGCGCGCTCGCGGACGGGCTGGAGAACTCGGGCGTGGACTTCATGTGGGTCGTGCGGAAGCCCGGGCCGGGCCTCGCCGGGTTTGAGGCTCGCGTGCGCGAGCGGGGGTTGGTCGTGCGCGACTGGGTGGACCAGGTGAGCGTGCTCGGACACGAGGGCGTGAGAGGGTTCTTGAGCCACTGCGGGTGGAATTCGGTGATGGAGAGCGTGTGCGCGCGCGTGCCTTTGCTTGCTTGGCCGATGATGGCGGAGCAGTTCCTCAACGCGCGGTTTGTGGTGGACGAGCTGGGGATCGGGCTGCGCATGCACGCGAGGGATGGGAAGCGCGAGGGGTTCGTGGAGGCGGAAGAGGTGGAGAGGATGGTGAGGGAGCTGATGGTGGGGGAGAACGGGAGGGTCGCAGCAGAGAAGGTGGAGGAGGCGGGCCGGACCGCTCGGAGAGCGATGGAGGCGGGCGGGTCAAGTGTGAGGTGTTTGGGCGGGCTGATCGGGCTGTTGTGTGGTGGGGATGGGTTGGAGAATGGGTTGGGTTGGGTTGAGCATTAATCACTTGTTCGCGTAGTAGGGATGAGTGATATTTGATGTTTACATAGTAAACATGGTATGTATTTATATTATGAAGATGCTTATTTCACCATATAAAAAAATAAAAAAAATAAGCAGAAATTAATTATGGGCCCTCCGAAGACCCCTAATTTATTTTTAGGTCACTAGAATATCTGAACTTAATTTTAGGTTATCAAACCCCATTGCCCATTATTTTCAAGTCTTTTTGAGTGTCAACCGTTAAGTCCATTACTGTGGAGGTAAAAATCTGCATTATGACACGTGTCATGATAAGGCAGAATGACGAAACATGGGCCGCACGGCAGAAAGCCCATCATGACCAGTCCATGAAAGATGACATTACGGTGGCGTCATCCGGCGAGTTAACACGACTAGACTAAAGGATCTAGTCGTACAGTCGGTCAGCCCGTATAGCAAAAGGGATTATCACGGGTAGTCCAAGGCACGACCAGACGACAGGACCAGTCGTTCGACCTTGCACCTCGGATACGAGTGATCTAAGGCACGACTAGACGACAGGTCTAGTCAGGCGACCTTATCGCTTAAAGTATGATCTAAGGCACGACTTGACGACAGGTCTAGTCGGGCAACCTTATCGATCAAGTACGGAGTAAGGCACGACTAGACGACAGGTCTAGTCGGGCGACCTTATCGTTCTGGTACAGATAATCTAAGGCACGACTGGACGGTGGGTCTAGTCGGACGACCTTGTTATCCATCGACGTTACACATATCAAGAGGCCCCGAGCAGGTCCAGAAACGGTCAAAGGACCATGAACGTATGTAACTGCCACGGCAGCATTCAAGGACAATTATTCACAGAACGTGAGTAATAAGGGCAACGTGGATAGTAAATGCAGGGAACGTTTCCCTAAGAAATAGCCCACTACCAGTTAGTGGAAAAATGGTTACAGAGTAACCAATTGAACTACGTGAGACTTGATTCCCAAGCGGATATGTAGGCAGCCTATAAAAGAGGTCGCGCGACAGCACTCTTGGTAGAGGAGATCAATTTAGAGATTACTAACCGAAGGTAATCGATAAGTTGAAAGTTGAGAAGTAGCAACACTGTTACTTCCAACAACCAGGCACAGTCTCTTCCCCCCACCAAAAAATCCCGTTTCTATATAATCCTACCACCAAAAACTCTTTTACCCAATTTTCTTTGAAGTTTCGGATCCTGCGAAATACAAATCTAACTGTGAGGAGAAAATATCCTCCTCAATTACCATTTTCATTTTACCCATCCCCTTCCCCAACTATGCACATAGTTAATAAATCTTGGTATATTGTTAATAGGCATGAGTATACTATTAATCAGTGTTCTGATATACGCTTTGTGTGGCAGCACAGGCGGTTCGGTATGCCTACCGAACCGCGTAGGCCAGAAAGCGGGAACATACGGGCAAGACCCACATAGGTGATCATTTGTCCTGCCGACCCGTATAACAATTAACATTTAAAAAAAAAAAACAAGAGGTCTTCTTCTCTGGACTAGCCAGCCCTAACCCTAACACATCAACATGCTCGACCGCTCCTCCCCCTTCGACCACCGACCTCCACTTCTTCTTTAATTGCCGACCTCCACCACAGTGAACCTCTCTTTTACCGACTGTTTCTCCTCCTTCAACCACCGCACACCACTTCTCTTATCTCAATTTGGATAAAATGAAACATCTTTGGGTATACTTAACATATCTTTTGTATATATATTTTTAATATATATCTTGATATGTTTAGAAATCATCATATATTTTATTTATTAATAAAAAATTACAGAACCGCATATACTCTTGTATATACTTTTACATACCGCATATACTCTGTGTGGTATCTTAACCGCACGCAAACCACATATCACATATCAAAACATTATTATTAGTAGGTCTAAGTATATTGTTAAGACGAGAGGGAGAAAATTATAGGAGGAAGGAGGTGATGGGAGGCCCTGCGCGGAGGGGTAGGGGCTGCCATTTGTGTGGATGAGAGAGAAAAAGAGAGGGAGAGAGAGGAAAGCACAAATAAAAGATAAAATAGAGCCAAATATAAATATAAAAAAAAGATAAAAGATAGCCCTATAGAATGACTCAGAAATAATACAACTAACCTGGGGGTTTAAAAATAAATCAAAATGTTCTAAGAACTTTAAAATAATTCAGAAATCGTCGTGAAGACCGAGAATTAATCAATCCAAAAATTAAATATAGCGTGGTCAAACTCTATTTATATGGTATTAATTTATAATTATTTATTTTAGAGTGTTTGGAGTATGGAATCTCTTAGGCTGTGTTTGGCTCCACGTTCCGTTAGCGAACGAGTCAGTGGACGTGAACAGGGAGACAAACGACTAATCTGCGTTCGTGTCAATGACACTAAACCATGCCCGAGTTCTCTAGCCCGTCCACGAATGCGCTCAACTTTTATGTGGGTCATGCGGAAACCTGGGCCGGGCCTCGCCGGGTTCAAGGCGTGCGTGTGCGAGTGGGTGGACCAGGTGAGCGTGCTCGGACATGAGGGCGTGAGAGGGTTCTTGAGCCACTATGGGTGGAATTTGATAATGGAGAGCGTGTGTGCGCTTGCGTGTCGTTGTTCGTGTGGCCTATGATGGGTGGAGCAGTTCAACAGGCCCGACCCTGGATGGAGACTCAGTAAGCAGCTGCTTAGGGCCCCACTCGGGGAAGGGCCCCAAACCATGCTATCACCACTCTGTTGCATGTTATATCATTTATGGGCCCCTACTGCAAAATCTTTTTATTATAAGCCCACTATGAAATTCTGCTATTTTAACACATCCAGACCTAGATTGCAATAAAAATTTACAATCAATCCCACCTAAGCAATATTTATACATTAAATTTTTAAAATCTCTTTTTGGAATGTCAATAGTCACCTTATTTAATTAGCCTAACTTTTATTTTTTTTTATAAGCCCACTACCAAACTTTGCTATTTTAACACATCTGGGCCCAAATGACAATAAAAATTTATAATCAATCCCAATCCCACCCACGTAATATTTATATATTAAAATTTTAAAATCTCTTTTTGCAAGGTCAACAGTCACCCTCTTTTTGCAAGCCCCCAGTGTCCATAGCACAACGGTTCAGGGTTTAGCGGTGTTACCGATAGGTCCTGGGTTCGAATCTTAGCGCTGACTTACCCACCTGTTTGTTGACGATTATTCAAAAGAATTTTCCGTGGGACCGGGGCAAACAGGCGGAGGTAGCTTTCCCAGCTCGACCGTAAGGTCAGCCACGGGGAGTCCCTCCGATATAAAAAAAAAAAAAAAAAACAGTCACCCTCTCTTTGCTCATGAGTCCCTTCTGAGTTTGAGACCTACGTAACTGAATCACAAGTTCACAATCATGTGAGTGGTATTCTAGGGATATACATGTTGGTCTGTCTAATATTAGTAGTGTGTTATAAAACACCAATTCATTCATGAACGGAGCGGGAGCGGGAGGCGCGGACAGTTCGGCAAGGACATACGGAACGGCGGGTGATGATGGCGGTGGAGAGGCGTCGTGCGGGAAGGTGGGGGTCCGGGACAAAGGGAAGTCACCGATTGTGTGTGATGGGTCCTCGACTGAGTTGGGGGAGGGAGGTGAATGGCAGGAAGTTAGGCAGAGGCGTCGATTTACTCGCGTGGCGGGTATGACGGAGTCCTCAAGGAGGTGCTTCCGGTGCTTGGGTGTGGGGCATTGGAGGAAGGATTGTCGTGATCCCATTGTTTGCTGGCATTGTAAGCGGGTGGGTCATCGAGCAGCCTCCTGTCGCTCCGGCAATGGTCAACTACATCCACATCCCCTCGCCGCACCGCACCCTGGGAGGGTGGTACATATGGTTCAGTTGCCACCGTCACGGTTGGTGGGGGCGGCGGAACGGTTTTTAGGTGGCTGTGTTGGCAAGAGCATAGGGGCTCACACCCTCGCTTGCGGGGGTCAAGGAGCTGGTCCGGGCCCGATGGGGAAGAGACGCATGTACAAGGGTGCACCGAGTTGGGGACGGTGTTTTCATCATCTGCGTTCCAAATGCGGTGGTGAGGGAGGATATGCTCAAGGCAGGTTCCATGTCTACTGGGGGCAGTTCTTTCTACCTAACGGCATGAAGGGCTGCGGTGGGGGCGCACCCTGTCATGATGCGAAAGTGGAGGGTACGTCTCGCGGGCTTCCCTCTTCATTGGATGGACACAAGGTGTGCTACTGTACTAACGGAGCAGTTCAGAAAGCTGATCAATGTCACGGAGGTTGATATAGATGTAGAGGGTCAGTTTTTCAAGGAACTGATTTTGGAGGTGGCGAAGCCGCCCCCGGAGGGGTTCATTTGGGTGGAGTGCGGGGAGGAGCTGTTTGATATTACCATCAATGTCTCGGAATGCAGTAAGGGCCTCAAACGTTCCTGAGCAGAGGTAGCAAGGGTGGCGGGGTCCATGCATGGCTCCTTGGTGGCGTCCGGGAAGTTGTCAGAGGACTCTCTTTCGGACCATCAGTCTGGGGCTAGTGGCTCAGGGTCCAAGAAGAGGAGCCGTCGAAGAGGCAAAGGTCGTACGACATCTAAGGGTTCGGCACAGGTCAATGCTGGTCAGACTATGAGGAGTGTGGAAGGGGAGAAGTCTTCCTCAGACATTGCAAAAGATGTGATTGTCAATCCTATGTTAGACACACAGACACAGGGCCCACATGGGGGTCAAGAGAGGGGGGTGGTGGATGTCAACTCCAAGATCACGGCTGGCCCTACAGGGGGGCCGAGTTGTACGATTGCAGGGAGTTGGTGAAGGGGCTAGCTATAGTTATGGGTCAGTCCCCGATATCGGCCCAGGTTTGGTGGGCCCTATTCGGGCGTGGGCTTGGTGTCGGAAGGATCCGGTCACTGGGTCAAATCTTTATCGAATGCTCACGGTGGATGATAGCCCTATTCAGTCCACGGGCTCTGATAATCAAAAGGAAGTATTGGTGCCTGAGGCGATTGCCTCGACCATCTGTCCTTCCTCTTTGGAGATGCTAGAGGCTGCTGGGAGCTTGTCACAGCTCGGGAAGGAGCCCCCCATGACCGGCGACGCCAATCATAGAGGCGGTGCGACACGAGGACGCATTGCAGAGTGGGTTGTCGTTGAATCCGGGGGTCTCCTCACAGCACGTGGTGCCACAGTCGACATAGGGGATGCTGGAGACAATGGCGTGCGGGATCGAGGAGGTATCACAAGTACCCCCTCCTCAAGCGCTTTCAGAGGGAGACATCATCATTTGCCGTCGTGTTAAATCCATCGACGTGATCGTGCGCATGGACAAGCAACGGCGTTTCGTGGATCTCATTAGACAAGCTTTTAGTGATGGGGTCCCGTTCCTGATGGCCAGGTTTCCTGAAAGGGAGGAGGGTGTGGAGGATTTAGGGAATTCTCAATCTTCGGTATCGCCAACCTGTGAGGTGAGTCCTTCCCCTCCTTCATGTTAAGATGTCTTTCTTGGAACATCTGGGGCCTGCACGACTCCGCAAAACAACGTGCGGTCAAACAAGGTGGAGGTGTGTTGCATTCAAGAAACCAAGTACGAATGTGTGGAGGCAGATTTGCTGAGAGTGGTGGGAGGGAATCGACTTTCGGGCATGGTGGCGAAGAATGCAATCGGTGCATCTGGGGGTCTCCTCACGGGATGATGGGATGGTAATCGATGGGAGGCGGTGGAGTCTAGGGTGGGCTCGATCTCGGTGTCAATATTGCTTCAGTGCAGATCCTCTAACTGGCGGTGGATATGTTCGAATATTTATGGCCCAGCAGATGAAGTGGGCAGGGACTCATTGTGGCTCGAAATATCGGAGGTGAAAGCGGATTGGCATGCTCCTTGGTGTATATTGGGGGACTTCAACATTACCTAGTTCGCGTCGGAAAGGAATAGGGATGGGGGGGTTATCTGCACCCATGAGATGTTTCCCAGAATGGATCACGGAGGAGGCCCTTCTCAATGTCCCCTTGGGGAACCAAGCTTTCACTTGGAGCAACTTGCAAGAAGAGCCAACACTTGCTCGTCTAGATCGGGTGTTCATTTGCCCAGACTGGGAAGAGCATTTTCCGGGGTGTGAGTTGACAGGGCTGCCGCGCACAACCTCTGACCATTCGCCTTTACTCCTTACCTCGGCTTCGTCAGTTAGTCGCAAGCACACATTTCATTTTGAATCAGTGTGGGGTTTGAGGATCTGGTTCGAGAGTCATGGAACAGAGGGTCTGGTGTGCTTAGGGGAGTGTGGCATATTGCATTCAAACTATGGAGGTTGAAGATGTGCTTGAAACGATGGGGCAAGCTGCAAAAGCTGCGTCGTTCAGAGGAGAATCCAGATGTTCCACCAGGATCGCTGAGCTTGATCTTCTAGAGGAAGGGCAGGTTCTGTCGAGCGTGGAAAGGGAGGAGAGGGCCCAGTTGAAAGAATGCTTCATGGGGATTCTTAGTAAGGAGGAGATTGAATGGAGACACAGATCCAAAGTCTTATGGCTGAAAGCGGGTGACAACAACACTTGGTTCTTTCATAAACAAGTGAATCAACGGCGGCATTTGAACAAGATTCATCACCTGGAAGTGAACGGGGCAGAGGTGTTTGAGGAGGGGCACATTCAGGACAGCTTGGTATGGCATTTCATGGCGACGTATCGCAAACGCAAAGGTTGGAAACCAAAATGGATGGACGAGGAATTGTAGCGGCTGCGAGATGAAGACTAGTGGATCTGGAGGGCAGGTTCTCTGAGTCAGAAATCAAGGGGGCGGTGTTCAGTGCTGACGGGGATAAGGCACCCAGCCCTGATGGATTCAAATTGAGGTTCTTCCTAGTATTTTGGTGCATCATGACGTGTGACTTGATCCCTCAGGGGTATGTAGGCAGCCTATAAAGAGGTCACGCGCAAGCACTCTAACGGCACAGCCAAAAAATCCATATCGTTTTAGTTTGTTTTACCATCTAAACACCCACCGAAATTATCCTTTGAAGTTTTAATCACAAAAGAATTATAAATTTAACTTTAGGGGAAAAATATTCACCTCAAAACTGATGAGAGCATGTATTTATCTTTCATACTCTTCTAATTGATAAATGAAAAATGATAATTTATTAGAAAATATTTAATCAAAATGAATTTTTTTTGTGATGGAGTGAGCCCCATTTTAAAAGATCTCCTAGGGCCCATCCAAATTTTCAAATATCAGGGGTTGCCTTGCAGTTCATGAACATGCGGTTGGTGGTAGACAAGCTGGGGATTGGGCTGTGCGTGCGCACGAGGGATGGGAAGAAGTCACGGAGGGTTCGTGGAGGCGGAGGGAATAGAGAAGAAGGTGAGGGATTTGATGGTGGGGGAGAACGGGAGGGTCACGAGGGAGAGAGTGGAGAAGGCGGGCCGGGCCGCGCGGAGGGCCCTGGAGGTGGGCGGGTCGAGTGTGAGGTGTTTGGACGGGCTGGTCGGGCTGTTGTGTGGTGGGGATGGGTTGGACATGGGTTGGGTTGAGCATTAATCACTTGTTTACATAGTAGGGAACACGCTTGCTTGCTTGCCTGCTCTCTTTTTATATTACTACTCCTGAACCAATCCTTGAATATTGATTTTTTTTTTAAATCCAGATTGGTTACCAATGATATGTAAAACAAATTAAGAGGGACTAGACTAACATAAAGTCAGAATGATTGTTGCAACAACTATTATTAAACACGAATAAACATAAATATTTTGTTTTCAATTCTACCACTAAAAGTCAGAAACATTGTTGTCATGTTATGTTAAAAATAATATTCTATGCATGTTTGAACTGTAGCATTGAATCAGCTTCTGTCTTCTCAGCAAAGTTTTTTTTTTTTTTTTTTTACTAAAAGGGCCCAGAATAGGGCATATTCTATTCACTGGTCAAAAAAAACATTTACATCAGAGTTGACAGCCCTCCAGAGAGCTACCTCAGCCACAATGTCATTTATATATGCTAGGAAGACACAAACACATGGTTTGTCTTCTCAGCAAAGTTTCTGTCATGTGATAATCCCAAGAGAAGCGGATTCATAAAATATTGAAAACTCACGCATAGAGTATAATTAGAACGACAAGATTTATGAGATGTATTATTATTGGATCTAAGTCATCTTTAACAATTAATCAAGGTGTCATCCTTCTGTTTTTCTATGTTTATATATACTTGTTTCATTTCCACTGTGGGGTTGTTATATCGTCATGGTTGAAATCAGCCAGTTGAAAATATAAACTAATGTGTAAAATAGTCCCACAAAAAAAAAGTGTATAAAGAGGGTTCTAATAATCTGGTACAGAGTTAGTTCAAAAATAATAATAATAATAATAATAATCTGGTACAGACTACAGAGTTTGCGCTTTTTTTTTAATAGATTGTAATATAAAAAAAGTTGAAAATTAGTCACACATTAGTATAATGAAACAATTTTTTTTACATTTTATAATGGACCACTCGTTGAGTGGTGTTTTGAAAATGCAAGAGAAGCTAGTTTCACACTTCTATGCAAGACTACTATTGATTGATTTCTAAAAATTTTCTTCCTTTTTTTATTATGCATACAACTATACAATATCATGACCTGCTTACATGATTTTTTTTTTTTAAAATTGTAGTATTTATATTATATAAATTTTTTTTTTTGAAAATTTAGTAAAAGATTGGAAGCATTCAATGCAACTAACTAAATTTTTTATATTAGTGATAGCTTATCAATCATAATGTGGATGAATTAGGTTTTTCAACAGGAATGAGACCTTTAAAAATGAGCAATAAAAAGAGTGTCTTTTCAAACGACCTGGCTACAAATTTCAAAAAAATTCATAAATAACATTTATTTTTTTTTGAAAAATTAATTACGGCTACTCTAGAGAACCCTTGAATTATTTTTAGGTCTCTAGAATATCTGAAATTATTTTTGGGTTTCCCGATTAGTTGAGGTATTATTTCTGGGTCTTACAATCCAAAGAGGGGTTATCTATTACCTTTTTTTCACGTTTGACCCTACCATCATCTTTTTATTTGTGTTCTCCTCTCTCTCTTCCATCCACACCAATGACATCCCCTCCGGCTCTATGAGTGGCCTCCTGTCACCTCCTCCCTTCCATCACCCTCTTCCTCTAGACTCTCTCCCACCTGTCACTCTGGCTTCCTCCTGTTTTAACAATATACTCAAACCGGTTAACAGTGTACCGAAACATGTTAACAGTATATGTCAGTGAAGGGGAGGGGTAAAAATAAAAAAATATTTATTTTTGGGCCCCAGTTGGTAGACTCCATCCTAAGCCCTATGATGTGGCAAGACTGAATTTCTTATCTTACCCTTCCCATCTAATTCGAGTGGTTTTTACAATAATAGATCCCTTAAATCACGAGATGGTTATAATTTGGTTTATTCTTTTTTTTAAAAAAAAAGCAATCAATTCAATTTGATGTTTTTGTTTACAAGAATTATAATTTTTAATTCAGATTAATCAGTGAAAAAGAAAACCAAAACTCATATTTCAGTTTTGTGGTGATTAGAGGAGAAGGAAACAATTACTCGATTTTTTTTATTTGCGACTTGTTTATGGTGCAATCAATGGCGATCATTTCCTTTCAAGTTTGGCTATTTCGATTTGAATAAAACATATTGATCTGAGTTGAAAATGTTTGATCTTTTACATTAATTTTTAAATCCTCATATAAATTTTTTAGATCAGATTCTTTAATTTAAATTCAGATACACCGCCACTGAATCTGGATTTTATATGCACTTTGTGTGTAGGTACGATTTGTATAATCGTTTTTGTTGTTGTGTATGTGTATAATTATGCGTATTAAGTAGTTTAGCATATTTTAGCCTTGCATAATCATTTTTTAACTTATTTACATCTGCCTAATGTAAAGTTGTTAATGACGATTCCAGATCCACGTGTATCTGAATGATTTATCCAGCCCAATTTGCTGTTTGTTATGTTTGTTTCGATGGATTTGATTAATGTGTATCTGAATAATATTTAATTGTTTTCATCGTGTATATTTTAAGATTTTTATTAATCATCTAAGCAATGCCTCATTAGCACGTAGACCATAATTGTTTCATATGAATTTCAGATACATAACTGTATCTTAAATTTGTATTTGGAATTTGTATATGAAATTTTTTAGATACATGTGTATATGAAAAAATAAATATGGAACTGTATCCAAATATGTATATGTATATGAAAAAAACTAATATACTCATCTGTATCTGAAATTCTAATTGTAGAGGTAAAAATCTGCGCTAGGACACGTGTTTGGGTGAGATGGACATGGGCCATCTGATTTAAGGCCCACTAGACCCGATCCGGGATAGATGACTTCATGATGACATCATCTGGAGTGTCGACACGACTAGACTGAAGGATCCAGTCGGACGGTCGAACATTTCGTGAGAGGATGTCATCTCGAGTAGTCTAAGGCACGACCAGATGCTAGGTCTGGTCGGTCGACCTTACTCCTCGGGAACGAGCAGTTTAAGGCACGACCAGACGCCAGGTCTGGTCATTTGACCTTACTCCTCAGGAATGAGCGGTCTAAGGCACGACCAGACGCTAGGTCTGGTCGGTTGACCTTACTCCTCGTAGACATACTCAAAAACGTGACGTGCAAGCGAGTACACGAAGAGACCCCGAGCAAATGAAGAAATGGTCAGAATGTCACTAATGCCTGTAACCGTCACATTGGTATTTAAGGCCCTCTACCAGCAGAACGTGGGTAATCAAGGGCCGACGTGGGGTGTAATTACGAGGAACATTTCCTTGGAAAAAAAGCCCATTAACACTTAGTGGCAAAGCGGTTACAATGGCACAATTGGAACTACGTCAGACTTGATCTCTCCGGAGTACGTAGGCAGCCTACATAAGAGCTCGCGAGACAGCACTCTTAAAAAAAGGGTAATCGGAGTCCAGGTGACATATATTGTCATTACGATTTTCAGGCACAATCTTTCTTTTAGCTTAGTCCTACCTTTGTTTAAACTTATTCTTTCCACCTAAAAATCCTTACCAGAACTCATTTGAAGTTCCAAATCCTAAATTACAAATTTAACTGTAGGGAAAAAAATATCCACCTCATGAGTAAAACGAAATTTTTCAAAGAGGGAGTGATAGGAGGCGGTTATATCGTTCTGATTAATGAGGGATTGTTTTTTTAGTGAAAAACTCAAATATAAAAAAATGGTAATATTATCTTTATTTTTTTTACCTTTTCAAAAATCTAAACAGGGAACCAATTAAATAATTATACTTGTTTGGGCTTCTCAATGGGGTTTAAATTTTGGGGCTCATGTAGTGAGACCCAAAATAAAAATGTTAATAATGAAATTAATGATTGTTAGTAAAAAAGACCTAGAAAATAATTGACAATGGGGACTGGAGATTTCAAAATAAGCTCAAATAATAATAATAATAATAATAATTATTATTATTATTATTATTATTATTATTATTATTATTATTTGGGTGTAAGAGTCGATCGGGTTTTTAGTGACCCAAAAATTTAGATCATTCGTCTTACACTGATATAATAAAATAATATGTCATCCTATTATATATGCTCGTCAGTGTCCTCAAGTCAGTTTCTTATTCTTCTTTTAAATTTATTTAATAACAAATTATTCGGCCTATATTTGGATAGAGAATAGTAATTTTATTCCGAGCTAAACAATTATGCCAGCAAAAAACAAAATCTGAATTTAAAAAAACTATGTTTCGAATTATTTTTTAAAAGCATAACAGAAGATCTGAAATGGAAAAAAAATTTGGACTACTTTAACATCCTCTTCGACAGCAAAACACCATCAAATGTGGCTGAGTAATTTTTTTTTTTTTTCAAAAACAATGCATGTCTTTGAATAATATAAAAAAGCCAAACACGAGAGCTGCAATGGACTCTTTTTTGAGGACTAATGTCAAACCCTATTAAGCCTCTTAAAAAAAATTTGTGGCCATGAAAATATCTGAATGTCACCCTTGAAAAAAAGATTGCAAGATCATCGGGATAAGCCTTTGGTTGAAAATATGTGGTCCCTTTGGTTGAAAATGTGTTCGCCATTGCAGAAGGAACCGTTTCGGTGGTGATCACGGGCGTTGCAAATGGAAAAGTCGACGTGACTGTTGGGACCCACAAATACCCATAGCAGGAATACATGGGGATAAGCCTGCACATGGAATCCCAATGTAGGTTAATCCACACTTATTCCAACATATATTATGAAAGAGTATTCCAAGCAGCCAAACAACAAAATCAGTCTATTCCACCTAATTTGACTTTACTCTTTGGCCTATTTTGCAACCAAAAGGTTGGCCCGGATCACGGGTCAACCCGAACTGGATCCATTTGTGCTAGCCCGTAGGTCCATACACAGACTCGGCCTGTGGTCCCGTGGGCACACAACAGTGGGTGGGAAAGGGGGCAGATATATGTAAAAAAACTCAACAAACCTTATATAGTTAAGGAATATATATGTAAAAAAATTTATTTTCAATTATACCATATATCTTTTATATTTAATTTTATAAATAATTTATTTAATTATTATTAAAAAATATGTTATATCATTTATATATATTTAATATGATATTATATTGCATTATTGCATATAAATATATTTTAAAAAATTGAAGATATTTTTTTTTGTTGGTGTGAAAAAATTGAAGATATTGGTTGTAGATAATTTTTAAAAAATATTTTTTTAGTATGGAAACACTGTACATGCGCACGGCGTGTAAACCAGTCATATTTATTTTTGGAAGAAGATGCACTTTTTATCATATTGAAAAATATAGTATGGCCAGATGTGATATTTATATTATTTAATTAATTCATTTGGAGTGTCGTATGGAATTTCTTAGAACAATCGCACGTATTCTTTTGTGGTGGACAGATGGAGATCCATCCGAAAAAATTAGTGTCACAAAAAGTAGATTGATTAAGGATGAATATTTTTTTGGATATATTGTTCAAATGCCTCTTGACCACCAACCTATTTTTCTATCTTTCGATGAAAAAAAAATTACACCCTTAGCTTGGTTTATTTGTTTTTACCATGGTCAATGTCACGTCATATTTTGATACCTAAGTTATTCCCATCTTATTTTTTGAGTTACAAGTCATATTATGTGCAGTTGCATAATATGTTCAACTAGTTATAGAAACTTTATATATATTTATAGATATATCATTTGTATGTGTGAATTGCAAAGATGAAGCCATTAGTGAAGCGGATAAAAAAGTATTTTTGTTCTCAACATTTTTTGTTCGACACTGGGATGCGGCTTCCAGAACACATACGAGATGTGGGAGGCGGGGCGGGCGCTCACACCTCCGAGCGATAAATCAGTGCATGCCAAGGTCTTAGGGATGGTGGTACCGGCAGCATCATGGGCTATATGGTGCGCCAGGAATGACATCATTTTCAATGGAGCGACATTCTACCTTGAGAACCTCTGGAATGCGTGGATGGGCCTCATGGCCAGCTGGGTCAGCACCTAGCGGGTGCGAAGTGTGTAAGCTTTATTAAGGGATGTCTAAACGTAAGGACGTAAAGAGGGGTAGTAGCCTCGACTATCTTAAACATGGTTTGCTTGTTTTTTTTTTTGTTTTTCTATTTTCTCTCACCCCTACTCAAACGATGTAACTTTGACATTTCAATTAATCAATCATTGTGACATTCGTCTACCTTTTCAAAAAATATATATATATATTTGTATTGACACTTGCTGATTTTGAACTTTGTACAAGAGTGCTCCATTTTATGCAACTCGTTATTTCATGTTCATTATAATTAAGAAATATACACTTGACTAGGTAACATGGATCAATAACAATTAATGTATCTATTTTAGTGACATTTTAAAATTTTATTTATAATCATTTTGTGTACATTTAATGCACATGATAATGATAATGATAAGATTTACAATTCATGTATCTATTGTATCTATAATTAGAATTACAATTACGTTGAACGCTCTCTATAAATAACTATTAAATATATGTAATTATGTGTATAATTTGTGTATGTATCAAGTATATTTTTGTATTATGTAACTCTATATATAAAGGGGTATTTCAGGTTATATGAAAAGTTAGTGACAAAAAAAACAGAGAACATTGCAAGGTAAAAAAATAAAAAAATAATAATCCAGGGGCAAAAAAAAATTGAGGTGTTGATCACGGGGTATTTTAGCAATTCACCAATATTTTTTTTCTTCTATTGATCCAAATAAAGTAAATATTTTTATACAATATTAATAAAAAAAGAAAAAATCAATATAACTCCTGGCTTTTCTTGAAGTCCATATAACCCTTAAAAACACCTATGTACATAAATTCAAATAGCCCCCTGAGTTAAATTTTTGTTAACAGGAATATTTTGTTAATATTCTATTTGGTTAACCCTGACTGAAAACCTAACATACTAAAAACGCTCTACAATGTGTTAAAAATGCAAAAAATCATCTGTAAATGATAATTTTACCCTCCAGATTGGGTTTTATAATATATTCAGAATGGTAAAATCATCTTTTATAGATGATTTTTTACATTTTTAATATACTACATTAGGTTTTAGTATACTATGTTTTCAGATAGGGTCAACCGAATGGAATATTCACAGAATATCTTCATCTGTCAATAGAAATTTAACTCAGGGGTTATTTGAATTTACAAATGTGTTTTCATGAGGTTATATAGATTTCGAGTAGTTTAAAGGGGGTTATTTGGATTTTTCCCTAAAAAACACATACGTCACCGCCCCGTTTATCTCTTTTATTGGATCACATATTTCACTTGGTGACAAAATTGATTCCACATTTCAAAGATAAAAAGTGATTTGTATGTATAACTATTAATTTAATTAATAAATTTCAAAGATAGAATCATAGTTGGCAGAAGCTCATTCAACGCAAATATATTATAGTTCAAAACATGGAATAACGTGTTTAACCTAACATGGCATTTCTCTTTCTGTCATTTTCACTTTAATAGTGGTAGAATTCAAAAGTACAAAGGAACATAATTGTTTACACGTGTTTAATAGTAATTGTTACAACAATCATTTATCAATTCTGACTTTTATGTTAGTTGCTTCTTGATTTTATATAGAATATCTATTGGTAACATGCATGCGGTTTGGATTTTTTGGAAAAGAATTCAAGGATTGGTTCAGTAGTAGTAGTAATACAAAAGGAGAGCAGGCAAGCAAACATGTTCCTACTCACTATTCAAACTTTTCACTACTCATCCAATTTTAACCTGAATATAGTCATTCAAGTATAATAAAAACACTTCTCAGTTTTATTTGTTTTGGTATTTATTTCATCCCCAACAAATTAAATCTCGTTATACAGTCCTTATCATAAACTTTCGTGCTGAGATATAGGGTTTGCAACTCGGCAATCCGAATCCAATTTGAAGTTTGAAGCGCGTTTCATTTAAACCCAACTTTCAAAACCAATGTCCATAATCAATGGTAAAATCTTACCACCAGAGCCCAGTATGAGAGCTCAAATTTCTGGTGCACAATGTAAGGTATCTGATGCAGACATCATAACCATACAATACATGGACGACCGAGATCAAATGGAACACAAGAAGAAGGGACATCTTGATGAATCGGGAGCACCATGACTTCAAACAGCCATAACTTTTGAACCGTAGATCAGAATCGCTATTATAATATGTTCACGCGTTCGTATTGACGAGCCCTATAAGAGTAGTCGCTATGCTACTTACATCATTTTTTGAAGCATTCTGATATCGTCTTGGGGGTCAAATCGACGGTTCAAAGTTATTTTTACTATTTTTATATTGTTTTGAGGTTGTTAGGATTTTATTTCTTTATTAGGATTTACTATATAGATTTGAATTCCAAATCATTATTTGAATTCAAATTTGATTTTTAGTTAGGATAAATAAAGATCTGTTGGATTTGTTTGTTAGATTTAGATAATTAGTTGAGATCATAGTTTCTTGTTAACCCAATTAATTATTCAGATTATTGATATTTGAAATTTAGTTTATTTATCTCTTGTATATTGTTATGAGTACTAACCATTGCAAAGACCTCTCAATTCTCTGGTATTTCATCCGAAATAGCAGATTATTGAAGCCCAACCCTTTGCATTCTTTTTAAGAATCAACAGCGCCGTTGGAGCCTATCGATTTCGTTCTTTTGAACGGATCCGTAGAAGAACGGTTACACGCTGCATCAGTATCATAGAATATACAAACTTAATCTTTTTTATCTTAAAATCATCAAATTGGTATTGTCATATAAATCAATTTTATCTTTGGCTAGAATTTGGTATGATTTGTGTATCTTTTGTGGTGATAAATTTTGTCACTTAGTTACTACACGCATGCATGACAAAACATATTGATCTATATGAATCATTAATCAGCATAATAAACTCTAAAATATAAGAATTTCTTATTATCAATATTAGTGTGCATGGTCATTAATCATATCTAAAAAACTAAAAGTGGATCACAATCGTTATTTATAAATAATTAGAAAATGTTAGGAACAACCACAGTCCCATAAAAAAATTTATTTTTATAAAATAATAAACATTATTTAATGAAATACTTTAATGAGAAGTATATATGGCTTAATTTCAAATTAAATGAACTCATTTATATGTAAAAAAATTTATCCATGTATATATATCTTCAAGATATATACATCAATGATGATTAATGAAGTATACGAGACTGCATTTAGGGTTATAAATAAAATACATGTAATAGCACTCTTTTAAATATGGACAAAAAAAGATAAATAGAATAGAAAATTCATATCACACTTGCCGGAGAGTTTACTCTTCTTTTGTAGGTCATAGACTGTGTTCAAAGAGAGAGAGAGCGCAAAAAAACTATGGCCTCTACAACATCTCTTAATTCACCACCTCTTAAGCAACCTAAAGTGCTAATCTTTCCATTCATGTCCAAAGGCCACACAATCCCACTCATCCACTTAGCTCACCTCCTCCACACCCACCACAACCTCTCCATCACCATCTTCACCACCCCTCTCAACTCCCCCTCCATACGCGCCTCCCTCTCCGCCTCGCAAGCCGAACTCATCGAGCTCCCCTTCCCAACCGACGTCGATGGCCTCCCATCCGGCATCGAAAGCACCGACAAGATCCCCTCCATGTCCCTCTTCCTCCCCTTCATCGAAGCGACCCGCCTCCTCAAGCCCCACTTCGAGCGCGAGCTCGCGCGCCTCCTCGCGCGCGCGGACGTCCGCTTCATGGTCGCGGACACCTTCCTCAGCTGGGCGCAGGGTTCTGCTTCCGCCCGCGGCGTGCCCGGCTTCAAGTTTTTCGGGATGGGAAACTTCCCGATGGTGGCCTCGCGCATCGTGGCCATCGATCGGCCCCACGCGGTCGTCGGGTCCGACAACGAGCCGTTCTCGCTGGGCGGTCCGCTCGCGGACGTGAGCCTCACGAAATCCGACCTCAGCCCGCCTTTCAATGACCCCAACCCGGCGGGCCCTCTGTACGACTTCATTATCAGGTGCGCGATTGAAACCTCGTCGTGTCGTGGTATCATCGTCAACAGCTTTTACGAGCTCGAGTCGCGCTATGTTAACTACTGGAACGAGAAGTTCGGCCCGCCTGTGTACAACGTCGGCCCGCTCTGCCTCGCTGGGCCGGCCCGAGAAAGCGGACCGAGCACCTGGTCGGGCTGGCTGGACATGAAGCGGGAGCAGAAGCGCCCGGTGTTGTACGTGGCGTTCGGGACCCAGGCGGAGGTGTCGGAGACCCAGTTGAGCGCGCTCGCGACGGGCTGGAGAATTCGGGCGTGGACTTCATGTGGGTGGTGCGGAAGCCCGTGCCGGACCTCGCCGGGTTCGAGGCGCGCGTGCGCGATCGGGGGTTGGTCGTGCGGGAGTGGGTGGACCAGGTGAGCGTGCTCGAACACGAGAGTGTGAGAGGGTTCATGAGCCACTGCGGGTGGAACTCGGTGATGGAGAGCGTGTGCGCGCGCGTGCCGTTGATGGCGTGGCCGATAATGGCGGAGCAGTTCATGAACGCGCGGTTGGTGGTGGACGAGCTGGGGATCGGGCTGCACGTGCGCGCGAGGGATGGGAAGAAGCACGGGGGGTTCGTGGAGGCGGAGGAGATAGAGAGGATGGTGAAGGAGTTTGTGGTGGGGGAGAAGGGGAGGGTCGTAGCGGAGAGGGTGGAGGAGGTGGGCCGGGTCGCACGGAGGGCGATGGAGGTGGGCGGGTCGAGTGAGAGGTGTTTGGGCGGGCTGGTTGGGCTGTTGGTGCGGTGGTGATGGGTTGGCGTATAAAAGTGGTATTTGATGGGAAGACTGAATTAAGTGAGATGGAATACCCTACTGCCATGGTATATTTATTTATTTTGAATAGTGTTAAGAACAGTATCGAGTGGACCAGGGGCGGACCCACTTAAGGGCTGGCCCCCACTGAGAGTTTAATAATAGTTAGGTGATGGACATTTGTTAGGGGTCGGTGAAAATCATTGTGGAATATGTTGTTTGTGAATCAGATTTTTTTTCTTTATTAAAATGTAATATTGGACAAATTATTTCACAATCTTTTCTTTGAATGATCGTAACAGTGCACTAATCAATAACTGATCTTTTCAATTCCACTCAGGAAATTGATTGTGTTCCTTTTCAGAGAGGATATCAGAGAATTTTTGCATTCAATAATTTTAGTGATATCTTATATGATTATAGAAATATATAACTAATATAAGCAAATGTCACACCATTCAATCAAGCGCATTTATTGTTTTAATTGCTAATTTCATTGGATTATCTATTAATGGAGATGAAGTCTAGAAGTTGACAGGGAATAAATAATTTTTTTAATATATATGAGGGAACATTTTTTTTTCCAAGTGTATATGTATGTACATATGTGTGGAGGTAAAAATTTGCACTATGTCACGTGTCGTATAAAGGTGATATGTGGGACATCTGGCGTAAGGCTCATCAGACCCGACCCGCAAAACGCGACGTCATCTGGAGTGCTAACACAACTAAACTTAAGGATCTAGTCGGACAGCCATGTCTCGAGAAGAAGTGACACCTCAAGTGATCTAAGGCACAACTAGACGACAGGTCTGGTCGGGCGACCTTATCACTCAGGTGCGAGTAATCTAAGACACGACCAAACGACAGGTCTGGTCGGTCGACCTTATTACTCAGATGCGGGTAATCTAAGGCATGACCAGACGACAGGTCTGGTCAGTCGACCTTGTTACTCAAATGCGAGTGATCTAAGGCACGACCAGACGACAGGTCTGGTCGGTCGACCTTATTACTCAGACACGAGCAATCTAAGAAACGACCAGACGACAGGTCTGGTCGGTCGACCTTATTACTCAGACACGAGCAATCTAAGGAATGCCCAGACAACAGGTCTGGTCGGTCGACCTTACTCCTCGGTAAAGCACCAGAAACGTAACACGCGAGCAGACATGGAAACGGTCAGAAGACCATCAAACGTCTATAACCGCCACGTTGGTACTTAATGTCCATTATTATCATAATGTGGGTAATTAAGGACGACATGGAGATTAAATGCAAGGAATGTTTCCCTAAGAAAGTGGTAAAACGGTTACCAAGTAACCAACTGAACTACATGAGACTTGATCCCCCAGCGGGTACGTAGGCAGCCTATAAAAGATGTCGCGCGACAGCACTCTTACGGCATCGATCATATGATCATCGATCAAGAGATCAGATTCGAGATTCCTCACTCAAAGCAATCGAAGTCACGGTGACAACTCAGTCATTTGTGACAGCCAAGCACAGTCTCTCCCTTTCCACCAAAAAATCACATTTTCGTATAATCTTATCACAAAAAATCCATTAGCCAAATCCTTTTTGAAGTTCCTAATCCCATAAATCATAAATTTAACTGTGAGATGAAAATATCCTCCTCAGTATGCATTGGCAGACCCAAAGAAAAAAAAATGCAATGCAATTAATAACAATGAAAAGCTGAAGGAACTTGTAGAAAAGAACAGAGACAATTATATAAAATGAGGGAAATGAGGGGATATAATATCAAGTATCTTTATTGTGTTATTAAATTTTTACAGCTCTGTTATACACAATCTCATTTTCAGTTTTAATTTTAGTCTCATATCCTTTGTTAGTGTCATATGTTTATATTAATGAGATATAAGTCTCGTTAGAAATGTTTCACATTTTTTATAAATACATCCATGCAATTCATCAGAGAATATGTTACATATAAAAGCATGTGCCTCTCATTATTTGAGGTATACTATTTTTTGAAAAATAATTTGTTCAGACTGGAAATGAGACTGAAAAAAGATCTGCAGTTTTGTACGTAATATTTAATTTTCAAAATTTTATTGTGTGGTATCTAAATTTATATTTGATTGTTGTTACAGTCTTTTTTCAGCCCCTATTCCAATCACATATATCTTGTTTGCGTCATACACCCACGTTAACAAAATATACCTCGATAGAGATTTGTCACATTTTCTATAAATAAATATATACAATTCATTGGAGAACATATTTTATTTTTTATAAAAACATTTAGCTCATTAGATGTGTACAATATTTTAAAATTTTAAAACATGTGTAAATTGTAATTAGGGCTGAAAAATTGACCGTACATAATATTAACTTTTATGTTTATTTATTAGTGATAGCTCCCACTAGATAAAAATCCTGCGTCCGCCACTGAAGTGGACAATTCGCACATATTTTACCTTTTAAAAAATAATAAATCTTGTCTAATATGATATACGGTTTGATAATAAATATAAATTATTTTATTTTTAATTGAATGAATTTATTTAAAATAAGTAAATATAAAAATCAACTATTGAAGAAAGTATAACCAAGTACAGTGAAAGCTCAACTACAAAATGCTCACCCCCTAATGTTCATTAAAAAAAGAAAGTTGCAGGACCCATGAAAAAAGATGAATCTGCTGTGTACTTTTGTGAATAGAAAGAGAAAAAAATAGTGGGGGGCATGTGTTAGCATTTTTTGACCATCCATTTCTTCAGATGATACGTGGCAACACAAGAGAGAAAACATAATAAGATATTAGTATATGGACAACAGCATGGATCCGGATCCCTTCAGTGGCCGGTAGGACTTTGCTTGTTTATACATTGAGAATGTATAGCTGCCCATAATATTTAATCTGGTTATTTTTTGAGTGCAAGAGAAAGTACTTTGCACTAATGATCCCTCATTATTGACCGTATCATAGGAGAGCTGATCCACTCCTGAGATTCTTCTAGATGTCATTATATAAAACATGATATATAAAATCTCTCGTAAAACCTATAATACATATATAAAATCTCTAAGCCCCCGTTTAGATGTAGAATAGGATTTATTCTTGAATATATATTGTTCTGAGCACACAGTGTGTATAAATAAGGATAAAGTAAATAAGGATAAATTGTTTTGTGTTTGGTTGTGTTTTGAATTATTCTCGTTGGGAATCGTAAGAATAAATGTTTTGTTGTTTGGGTAAAATGTGAATAAAGTATGGATAAGAATTTATAAAAGGTAAAAAGTAATGATAGTTGATTTGACAGGTGATTTATAAGAGGTGATGACAGTTGATTTGACAGTGGGCCCATTTATTCTTTGGGTGGAATAACCTAGGATAACTTTTATTCTAGGGGTTGATTAGAATCCGTATACCACTTTATACCAGTTTATTCTAGCACACTTTATCCGGGGTTATCCAAGCTTTCCAAACACATAAAAAAAATTATCCGGAGTTATCCGGGGTTATCCGGAGCTTATCCGGTATCCAAACGGGGGCTAATAGAACTATATATACACACACAAACAGTGCTTATTACAAAAAAATTTAAAAAATATGTGTTTGATTCATTTTGAGTATTTATTTTACTTTTTGTGAAAATATACACTTTATTAGATGAGTATAAGTAACCTCGTCCAGTCTCAAAATTCTCATTCAGTTGAACATCCAAAAAAATTTCTTTTGAAATCCTATATTCCCATAAACATTCTTAGTCATTCTAGACAAAAAGAAAAAAAATCTATTTCACATGATTTATGAGAATTGGATTACTTTGAAAGGGAAAGTCTTTTTTTGGTCTATGATCATCACACTAGCTCTATTTTGCATATTTCTTTCATTCCTCGTTAGATTTATGTTATTGAATCAAACAATAACATGGAGTACTATTATTCACCAATGAACAAAATTATTGCAACAATTATTTCATTTTCTTAGTTTAGGGTCTCTTTTTTTATATTATAAGGGAAGGGATGATGGATCTAAAAGATTCCATACAAGGACACACTAAAAATAAATAACCAAATGGATACCGGTATGTACAACTCATTTTTCATCCCTAATTTCAATCTACATGTTTTTGAATTTTTTAAAAATAGTATACACCATATAATGAATTTTTTTATTTTTATAAAAAAAATAAAACATATAATCCAATAAATTGAATAGATGTATTTATAGGAAACGTGAAAAATTTCTATCAAAACATATATCTCGTCAATACAAGTATATACATGCTCTTGTGATTTTCTATTAATGCATATGATATTGGAATTAAGGCTGGAAAAAAAAAACTATAGTGTACAAATATATCAAATAATTGATTTGGCCATGCTAGATTTAATGTAAAATCAGAATCTTGAAAAAAATATTCGCATTTCTCTAAATGCAAACCACTGAACACCAAATTTAACCTTCCCATAGAAATGCAATCCAATAAATTGAATAGATGAATTTATAGGAAATGTGAAAAATTTCTATCAAAACATATATCTCGTCAATATAAGTATATACATGCTCTTGTGATTTTCTATTGATGCATATAATACTGGAATTAAGGCTGGAAAAAAAAACTATAGTGTACAAATATATCAAATAATTGATTTGGCCATGCTAGATTTGATGTAAAATCAGAATCTTGAAAAAAATATTCGCATTTCTCTAAATGCAAACCACTGAACACCAAATTTAACCTTCCCTTAGAAATGCCCCTCTCATTCCACTTGTAAGAGGGCTGATGAAGTCGTCCGCGCGCGCAAGAAGTGGAACTTGAGGAGGTGGGTCACGTCGATGAAGGGGAAGAAGAGGGACATGGAGGGGAGCTTGTCGGTGCTCTTGATGCTTGGGGGGGGGGGGGGGGGGGAGAGGTAATCGAATCGACGGCGGTCGGGAAGGGGAGATCGACGATTTCTGCTTGCAAGGCGGAGAGGGAGGCGCATATGGAGGGGGAGTTGAGAGGGGTGGTGAAGAAGGTGATGGAGAAGTTGTGGTGGGTGTGGAGGAGGTGGTATAACCGTATAAGTGGATGAGTGGGATGTCATGTTAATCCTATAATAGTGGTCCTAAGATGACCATGTCAGGATTAACTTCGATGCTAAGTCGAAGTTACAGTATCGTAATAAGAGAATGTTTACTGTGCTGTTAGAGAGATAAGATTTATGTTTATCTTTATCTTCTTCTCTTTGTCATTCAATCGGTGGTCAATGACGGTAAATCTTAGTCGGGTAACTCTTGGTGGAAGAGATGTAAATCCGCGGGCTTTTTAGACCAACGAGTTTGGGCTGGACCGGCCCGTTGGATAAAACCAAAGTTCTCGGCCCGCCAACAGACTCAGACATGAACGGGTCAAATAGGCTGAACTCGAACTTCAGACCTACGGGCAGGCCTACAAGCTAAAAAAATTTAACAAGTTTAATTTTATTTTTTTAAAGAAAAAAGAGAAAGGAGAGAGGGAATCTCTTTCTGTTGGGGTAAAAAAAAAAAAAGACAGGAAGGGGTGCGTGTGGGAGGTGGCCCCCTCCCAAAAAAATGGTTTTGGATCTCGCAAGTCAGAAGAGGGTGGGGGTCAACTGCCCCCTTCCCCTCCCACTATTGGACCTATGGATCAACTTGAATGGGTCCGGTCCGAGCTAGCCCATGGTCGTGTCAGGCCTTTTTTGAGAATGGGTCCGGTTTTAGTTGTATTGTTCCGGTCTTGACAGGTTGGATTTAAGACCAATTGTTGGTTCTTATTTAATTAATAGTCCACATATATCAATATGTTTTCACACGTTCAGCATGTTATGTAGTACAATGCGGATATACTTATAGTCTGTTTGTAGCTCTGTCTGAAGCCTCTTACACTATGATAAAATAGTATATATATTGTGCTATCATTATATATGAGTATCATAATCCCTGTTTGGATAGCGGAATTGAGTTATTTTGGATGGATAACTATGTCAGTATAGATAACAAATCTACAAAAATAAGAGATTTTCTGTCTGGTTGTGTTTTTTTTATTCTCATTGGAAAACGTAAGAATAAAGGTTGAGTTGTTTGATTGATAAAGAATAAAATATAAATAAAGTGTAAAAAAGTTGATTTGACATGTTGACCATTAGATGTATAAGAGGTGTTGATAAGTGATTTGATGTGATAAGATGTAAAAAGTTGATGTGATATGTGGGCCCATTGGAATAGATAAATGAGTATAGTTTATCCTAGAGCTTACTTAGAATTGTTATACTCACTTATACTCGTTTAAACTGACTTAGTAATACCAAGTTATACCCTGTAAACAGACAACCATTTTTCTTATCCATTCTTATACCACCCTTGTACTACCCTTATACTTGCTTATTCCGTTTACCAAATGGAGGGATAGTGTATGACTTAAAAAAAAAATTCATTTTCAAAATAAAAAAAATATACTTTTGTGTCACATTTTATACTTCATTTTATATACCAAC
Organism: Acorus calamus; assembly: GCA_030737845.1. Lineage (NCBI taxonomy): Eukaryota > Viridiplantae > Streptophyta > Magnoliopsida > Acorales > Acoraceae > Acorus > Acorus calamus. The sequence goes on from CM060872.1 coordinate 18,574,699, forward strand.
ACATACTTTAATGGAAAAGTGTATGATTTAAAAAAACATTAAAGTTACACTTAGGTTTTGGACACTTGAAAAGAGATTTTGGAATAAAGCTTTTTTAAGGATTTTAGCTTTGAACTTTTTTTTAATTCAGAATCATTTTTTTAATGTTTGGTAGAAAAAGTTGCTATGTTCCGAGTAACTATTAAAAGTCGATTGTCCGACCCGTACTTTCTCTGCTTTTTGATCCGCCCAACGCGGAACCAAACGGACCCTGCACCTGCGTGATTGTTTTGTTTTGCCATAACTACATCAATACTCATTTTAATTTAATTGGAATGTTTTTATTCGTTGGTTTATGTGTTGATGATGAGTGCATTTTATAATATTTGAGATTTTTTTTTTTTGTAAGGTGTCCCGCCACATACCGGTACATTAGCCAATACGCAAAAAAACTGACTTTGAGGGGGATGGATGCTTTCCAAACTTCTTTTGCTTTCGCCCGGTAGTGTTGAAAGAGGGCCACCCTCTCCGCCACCAATGGATGTCGCAACTACGGGCTCCAAATAACACCGTCGTCGTCCAACCCTTCCACCACCTTGATATCATTGTGGTCATGGAGGAGATTGGCGAAAAGAGACATCTCCTCCTCAACAAGACGCCCATGAAGGCGAACATCCCAATGACCGTTCCCCAACCCAGTTGCCCAGAAGTTGTGAAACGCTCCCTCCTTATCGTATGCCATGTTAAATACACCGGCATACCTCACCTCTAAATTAAAACTGACCGATCTGCCATCCCCGATCTGCCAACGCACTGCATCCATGAAGCCTTCTGATGCAGGAGAATTCTACCCAACTATAGATGGGTTAAATGCATCTATCAAATGACCAATTTTATTGAGCAAAATGGAGCTCAAAACATGTCCAACAAGACTAACTCATGATTTGACAAATTCAACTCAACACTTAGTCAAACAAGTCCATGAATATGGTCCATCTAAAATTCTCTAGAAACAGCTTTTATTATCTCATAAGTGTTAAATGAGTCATTGACTTTCTCTTGAAAGGGGATATTTTGTAAGTTGTGTTTCAAGCCTTGGAATATAACACATTCTCTTTAAATTATATTTTATATTTTCTAAGTCTTGTAAGTTGTAGACTTGTAGTCAATATTTTGTAAATTGTAATACCTATTTCTAGTTTTGGAATGAGTTTCTTTTTGTTTCAAGACATTGGGAGAATGTAAGTCAATCTAGGGGTTGTTGTTTAGTTATGATACTTGTCTCCTTCCTTTGCCTATATAAGCTTGTAAGATTGAAATGAAATATAAGTAAAATCAAGTTTAATTAAAAATATTTTCTACAAAGTGAGCCTAAGAGTGAATTCTCTTGAGTGCAAACTTTCTCTCTTATCTTTCTTCTTGTAATCTAATTGTGAACAAGTTGAAAGTGAAGAGAGAGAGAGAGAGAACAATAAACAATGGCCTCTACAACCTCTTTCAATTCACCATCACCTCTTGAGAAACCCTTAGTGTCAATCAGTGTTCGGAAAAGCGCCATGTGCGGCCGCATATGCGGCCGCACAGGCGGTTCGGTAAGCTTACCGAACCGACTAGCCTAGAATCGGCCAATATGCGGACAAGGCCCGCATATGCGGGCCGATGCCGCATGTGCGCCCGCATAACCGGCCCTAACAGAGAAGTGGGTCTTCTTCTTCAGCTTCACCGACTGCTTCTCCTTCAACCACTGCAACAGATCTTCTTCTTCGATCGACGATGGCCGCTTCCCCTCCTTTGAGCGATCTTCTTCTTCACTTACTGTTTCTCCTTCGACCACCACAGTAGAGTTTCTTCTGCGTGGACTCTATCCGGTCTTCTTCTTCACTTCTTCGGTCTCTCCATCTCTCTCTCTTTGTGATTCTCTCAATCTCTCTCAGTCAATCTATCATTTTGTCTCAATCTCACCAAAACTCTGATTTTTATCCTCTCCATCATATCTGTCATGGTCATGTATTAAAGGTTGATAATGTGTGGAAGATATGGGTTGAAATACGTGGAAGAGAAAGTGACACGTGGGTTTCTCTTAAGTGATACCTGTTTGTTTTTTTAATGAAAAATGTGACAAATGGGTTAAGAGAGAGAGATAAGCATTAACATATGCACAACCATGTTTTCTTTATAATGTTAATGTGATAATGTGACATTAATTTACATAGTTAATTTATGTTTCTCCACAGTCACAAGTATCATATAAAAAATAGTACGTGAATATTTTTTTTAAAAGTTGTTTTTAAACATATTATTAACTGTTGTCATAATATTAATGTTATAACATATGATTAAAAACATGATAAAAATTAAGTCTGATTTGTGATATCTTTAAAATTTATTAGAATAATTTTTATTAATAAAAAATTATGAAACCGCATATACTTCCGCATACCGCATATACTCTGTGCGGTACCCTAATCGCACGCAAACCTCATACCGCATTTCAGAACACTGGTGTCAATCTTCCCCTTCATGTCCAAAGGCCACACAATCGCACTCATCCACTTAGCCCACCTCCTCCACACCCACCACAACTTCTCCATCACTATATTCACCACACCTCTCAACTTCCCCCTCCATACGCGCTTCCCTCTCCGCCTCGCAAGCCGAACTCATCGATCTCCCCTTACCGACCGCTGTCGATGGCCTCCCATCCGGCATCAAGAGCACCGACAAGCTCCCCTCCATGTCCCTTTTCCTACCCTTCATCGAAGCGACCCGCCTCCTCAAGCCCCACTTCACGCGCTAGCTCGCGCGCGCGGACATCCGCTTCATCGTCGGGGACGCCTTCCTTAGCTGGGCGCAGGTGTCCGCATCCGCGCTTGGCGTGCCGGCTTTGCGTTTTACGGGATGGGCAACTTCGCGACGCTTGCCTTGCGAATTGTGGCCGTTGATTGGACGACGAGCCGTTCTCACTAGGCGTGGATGGTGATCTGCTCACGGAGGTACACTGACGAAATCCGACCTCTGCACAACTGCTTTTACAAGCTCGAGTTGCGCTATGTTGACTACTGGCACGAGAAGTTCGGTCCGCCTGTGTACAACATCGGCCGCTTGTCTACAATGACTGTAATATGCTTCTTGGGGGCGTTTGAACGTGGATTTAGGAATTCATTTTTTCTCAAAACTGAGTTTTATAGTAAGTCGTTTCTGTAAAGATATGAAAAAACTATCTTTTAGGCACTTGTTTGTAAACTTTTAATTAAGCTGCAATTTTTTTTCTATTTGAAAACATGTTTTGAAAAATCAAAACTCAAAATATTTCCAACTCACATCCAACCCCATTAGGCTGGTTTATTGTCCACATTAATATTGATAATAACGGACTACCATCCAAACTCACATTCAAACTTCTTTATCTTTTTCTGTTTTGGATATGTTCGTTTTGATTTTGAAAAGAGCTCATGCCTATCATTTAGACAAAAAAAATATATTGGTAATAACAGATTCAAGTTTATTATGCTGTTTAATAGTTCACATAGATCACTACGTTTTGTCATGCGTCAATTGTCACGTTCTATTGTAAGTAGTATCAGATAAAACTTTTCTCTGTATTTTCCACCGCCGAATCCAGGCCACCGCGGATATAAACTGAATTAGATACGTGTCGTATTGTTATTAGGGAGTGACAAGCATCAGTGGAACAAACAAAGTGGTCTGTGTGGATGACTCAATAACATGGTTGAAGGTGGGCCTCACAAAAAGCTAATCCCAATCAAAATCCATCCATACAAAGCTCCTTCTCCACTCACATAGACACGCGCTCTCTCCTCTCTCTCTCTCTCTCTGTTGAATCTCTGTATCTTGCTTTGCTTCTCCAAATTGTCCTCAATGAATCAGTGGGTCTCTCAGAATTCAATCTCAGGTACCACAAATTTATCCTTTTGAGTGATTTTTTTTACATGCCCACTTCAGATTTCGTTGATTCCAAAGTGACCCATTTCAAAATTCCCTTTTTAAATGCTTGATTTGGTCTCCTTTTTGAAATTCAATTGAACCCCAAATCGGAGAAGGCTTTATATCAAAATCCCACATCAGATTCTCCATGGACACTCTTCTGAGAACCCATAACAGGCTTGAATTGATTCACCCACTTCACGGGTTCTTCGAAAGGCACAACCTTTCATCCTCCCCAAGGCCCCAAACCCAAAAATGGCACCGTAGAAGCCTCGCCGGCGCCAAAACCTCCGGCAAAGCAGCCCTTTTGGAGCTCGTGCCGGAGACCAAGAAAGAAAACCTCGAATTCGATCTCCCCTTATACGACCCATCGAAGCGGCCCGTGCTGGACCTCGTCGTGGTCGGTGGTGGACCCGCCGGTCTCGCAGTCGCGCAACGGGTCTCCGAGGCCGGCCTCTCGGTGTGCTCGATCGACCCGTCTCCGAGGCTCATCTGGCCGAACAATTATGGGGTCTGGGTCGACGAATTCGAGTCCATGGGACTACTTGATTGCCTCGACACGACGTGGTCCGGCGCGGTCGTCTACGTTGATGAAACCACGGAGAAGCGACTCGATCGCCCTTATGCGCGGGTGAACCGAAAGCAACTCAAGACGAAGATGATGCAGAAGTGTGTATCGAATGGCGTCCAATTCCACCAAGCGAGGGTCGTTAAGGTCGTCCACGAAGACTCGAAGTCGATCCTCATTTGCAACGATGGCATGACGTTGGAGGCGACCGTTGTGCTTGATGCGACAGGGTTCTCAAGATGTTTGGTTCAATACGATGAACCGTATAACCCCGGGTACCAAGTCGCGTATGGGATACTCGCGGAGGTCGAAGAACACCCGTTTGAATTGGATAAGATGGTGTTCATGGATTGGAGGGATTCACATCTTAAAGGCAAGAGGGTGTTGAAGGAGAGGAATGACAAGTTGCCCACATTTTTATATGCGATGCCTTTCGATTCAAAGAGGATTTTCTTGGAAGAGACTTCATTGGTGGCTCGGCCAGGGCTAGCCATGGAAGACATTCAAGAGAGGATGGTTGCAAGGCTAAAGCATTTGGGAATCAAAGTGACAAGCATCGAAGAGGATGAGAGGTGCGTTATCCCGATGGGAGGTCCTCTCCCGGTGCTCCCTCAACGGGTGGTGGGTATAGGTGGAACTGCGGGTATGGTGCACCCATCGACAGGGTACATGGTTGCGAGGACTCTTGCAGCTGCTCCAATAGTCGCAGACTCGATAGTACGGTATCTAGGGTCCGAAAAAAGGCTTATTGGGGATGAGTTTTCCGCGGAGGTGTGGAAGGAGCTTTGGCCCATAGAGAGGAGGAGGCAGAGGGAGTTCTTCTGCTTTGGTATGGATATATTGCTAAAGCTTGATTTGGAAGGCACGAGGAGGTTCTTCGATGCGTTCTTCGATTTGGAGCCTCGTTATTGGCATGGGTTTTTGTCGTCAAGGTTGTTTCTTCCTGAGCTTTTGTTTTTTGGACTCTCATTGTTTTCTCATGCGTCGAACACTTCTAGATTGGAAATCATGGCTAAGGGAACGCTTCCTCTGGTAAATATGATCAACAACTTGGTACGTGAGAGAGATTAGGATGCTTGCACTTGTATTATTATTTCCATTTTGCAAACATAATGTCGATTATGTGACTAAATGTTTGCACTTGTCACACTCCTTGGTGTAACTTGATTTCACGCGGTTGTTGATTCTACTGTTGGTCTTCATATACATCAAGCTTTGTTCACATTTGTGTTTATCTAGTATTTCTACAGTAGCCTGGATTATTTGAGTTATACATGGTAATCTATATATGTACCTGCTCACAAGAATTATGGTTGTTCAAATTTAAGCCTCCTCCACCTCTCTTTTTTTTCTTGGTTGGAAGTATAAGTACACATTTTCTTCTATGTTTCTGTAGTATTACACAAGTCTATTGGAACATCATTTGCATAAATACTAAGTTTTTCATTGATGGGAGCTGGTATATCTCCATCCGTGGTTTGTCATGTCTCTGTCATATAGATCACACAAAGAAATATATCATATTCACTGATGGCAATTGGTATTTGAATTTTGATCGGTGACCACATTAATTCTTTATATTTGGGTTATCATATTAGCAGTCAATTTTTTTTCTTCATAGAAACTCCTATAAGAAGGTATATTTTGTATACCCCAAATTATCGATGCTTATGGATTTCATGTATATTGTATATCAAATATTAAGAAAACCTTTATATATAGAGAGAGAATGCGCTTCAAACCCCGGTAAATTGGCATATCTGGGCAGTAAATATGCATTATAAACATGTCCTGATGTTTATACTTGTTGTAGAATTGCCTCTGGATACTAGCTGTTATTTGTGTTTTATGGAACCCCTTTCATTTACAGGATGTTCTGCAGATCTTTGGTCTATCCCCTTCAGCACCAATTCAGTCCTTGCAGTGCCAGTGGCTGTCAAATTGTGATGAAAGCCCTCATATAGAATGTGTGCCAGTCTAGCAATCACTGATTTTACTTAAATTTTCCAACTTGGGCTTTTATACACTCAGTCTGTTTAGCAGTCCCATATGTAAACAATCCCCCAGCCGCCTATACATTCTAGCCTATACACTCCACTAATGTGGTGTATATTATCGTAGTGCTATATATGCTCCGTCAGTGCAGTGTATGAATATTAGTTTGTTTTTTCATTTTATCTATGATAGTATGTTTTTTTCATTTTATCTATGTATATATTTTATTTTTTCATAATAGTATGTATTTCATTAATCAAATATATATTAAAAAAAAAACAAAATCAAAATAAACAGGTGTGCACACGGGTTGAATATATTATTTTTCAACTTAAATAGCCGCTTTATGTTGTTTCGTGATGTCAAATTTGCATGATTAGAGTATCTCACCCATAGGGGAAAAAAAGTTTCTCCTCCATATTATAGAGAATCCACATAATTGCACTCTAACCCCTCATATATTTTCTGGAAAAGAGAAAATTCAATTTGGTTCACGGGAGAGGAGCCTCAAATCTTCTCCATTTTTTTTATTTTTCATTTATATACCAGTGTAGTTCGCAATTAAAAATGTGTTTTTTTAAAAAAATTTGACTATTACTAAAATAAAGGAAGAACAAACAAAGAAATGAACAACAAAAATAATGCTTAATTATGTATGAATGCTTACTTTATTGAATAGACATTTATGTCATTTTAGGTTGTATTTGGTTCAATACGTTAGAAAATTGCATTTAGAAAATTCAATTTTGCTTAATGCTTATTTTTCAGCACTTATTGGTTATACCTTCGTTTGGTTAGATCCCACATTAAACACTATTTAAATAGATAATTAAGTTATTTTAAAGTTTATGACTATTTAATTATAAATAAAGATAAAATGATTTTGTGTTTGATTGTGTTTTAAATTATTCTTGTTAGAAAACATAATAATATTTTTTTTTGAATAAAATGTGAATAAAATATGCATAATAATTTATAAAAGGTAAAAAAAATGATGATAATTGATTTGACGGTTGATTTATAAAAAATGGTGATAGTTGATTTAAAAATGAACCCAAATATTCTTTTAGATTGAATGTATGGAATAATTTGATTCGAAAGATAGATTGAAATCTATATATTAATTTATTATTATATTGATTATATCACAATATTCAATACATCAAAAAAAAATAAAAAAAAAAATAAATCATTATTCTACTTTTATTCAAGGTTATACAATCCTCCACCTGTACCCGCCCAAAAATCAGCGAAATCGACCAAGCTTCCGCCCTCTTGGTTCCCCCTGCGAAAAGACCAAACAGTCCCCGCCTCATACCCAAAATTACAAGGGGTATTTAAACCAACTTTTCACCCCTCTCTCTCTCTCCAGCAATCAAAACCTAGCTTCTTCTCCATCTCCATCGCCATGGCTGAGGAGCTCTGCAGCCACTCCTTCATCTGCTCGACTTCTTGAGGCCCACCCGCCATCACCGTCTCGATCTCCCTCCGACCGCTGCCTCTGCAACTCTCCTCGACAGGCGTTGACAAGGGATACCCCCAAAGCGATTGTTTATCTTCACATTTGGGTGGTATGGGCACACACATCACTTCCTCTCTGATCACATGTATATTTTTGTTGTCTCAGACATCCTGGGTTGTCTAATGTGTTTGGTTTTGTTGTTATTGTTCTTCGAAATGGTATTTTTCATTTTTCATTTTTCATTTGAGGAAGTTATTTTGAAAGTGGGTTGCTTTTTCAAAAAGGGTCTTTTTTCTATGAAAACAAAACCAATTGGCATGAATTATATAGTTACAGTTCAATGATTTTCTGGGGATTCATGAATGAATCAATTGGGTATAGTGATCATGTTGGCCTTAGTGGGTTTCTTTCTGAGAGGACATTTTATATTCCCATATTTTATTTCTTCATACATATTGGATATGTTCTAGTAACTAGCATGTGGAGAATACTTTGGTGTAAATGTATTAAAATCCTTTGTACAGCTAGAAGAAATCCAGACCCATTTTTAAGTAGCAGCAATTCATTCAAATCTGATCTAGCAATAACATCAAAGAGTTATGTAGTGATCCATAAACAACAATGTTTTCCTATATGAAGAAGCATGTAACACTGATGTTCTAATATCCAAAAAAAAACCCTATCTTTTGTTTTGTTACTGCGGTTTAATAATTAAGATCCTATGGTGGCCTTTCATGATCGGAAACAATAACTGACCCACCTCACTGTCTGTCCTTAGGAGAAACAAAGATGGGAGAAGCTGGTTCTCTGTAAAGCTTACTTTGTGTCCCAACTTTTCATGAAAATATTGTCTTTTCCTTGGCATTATCTTTCCCCCACACACATTCAGAAGCTCTGTTTTGAATCCCTTCTCTCAAAAACAAAGAATGGCTTCATTGGCTTTGCTCTCAATTCTAATTTTTTTAACCCTTTCTCAAGTCCAACAGTCTATTTTTACTTTTTTTTTCTTGAACCTGAGATTTCTCATTTCCTTTTGATACTAGACCATATATGAAGAATATAAATGAATTTCAAATCAAAAGATGTTATATGTCCTTGTGATATCTTTTTGTATTGTGTGCATGAAGAAGCTCCTACTGTGAATCTACATAATTTTTTGGCTCTCCCCTAAGCATGGTAGATTAAAACCAAAGCTGGGTGGATAGAAAACCAAACAATTGTGATTCTGTTCTTTGACTTTGTATCATTGGTGAATAGGCTGGTTGACATTTATGGTCTTTGTTTTTAGGGCAGGTCTTTTTAGGAGAGGTTTAAGAGTCTCGTATTGGTCAACTGCATCAAGTCTATAAAATATATGTCAAATCTGATATTGCAATGAATGATCTCATATCATTTCAATGATTTATGTGGGTAGATTATGGCGAAGGCCAATCATGCAAGGGCAACATGGACTCCCGAAATGAAAAAACAGTTCATTGATTTATGCTTAGAACAAGTCAAATTAGGTGGTCAGCGTGGCTCCAATCTAAAATCATCGGCATGGGCGAAAGTGAGAGAAGATTTTAACAAGAAGGTAGGGGTGAATTATGACCAGAGACAATTCAAGAATTTTTGGGACATGCTGAAAAAACAATGGAATACCTGGAAGAAATTGATTTCCCTTACTGGCATAGGAGAGGTTGCCCAGGGACAAACAGTCCAAATGGAGCCGGAGAGATGGAATGAGCATATTAAGGTAATCATTTACATTTATATTATAATTCATAATGCCAGGGGCGGATCCAGGATAATATTTTAGGGTGGGCTACATAGCCTATTTAAATGTTTATATGAAACTTTTTTGTTCTTATATTTGATGTAATTATTTATATATCAAATAATGTGATATTCAAAAGACATACATGTGAAGAAAAGAAAAAATATGAAATGTATTGTAAGAATAAAAATGATATATAAACTCATCTTACACGATATAGTAACAAATTTTATAATTTAAATAACCAAATATGTCATCATAAAAATAGGAAGAGTTGTGAGAAAAATAAGAAGAATTGTTTTATGGATATAAATGTTTATTTATTGTTCAATTGACATTAAATTAATTCTTAAGATAATATTTGAATTTTAAAATTTAGAATTGTTAAAATTTATAATAAGATTGAGGCTTGCACAATTGCAAAATTGATTTTGAACAAAAACTGAGTTTAAATCTGATTTTGTAAGAAACTATCTATCGACAACTTTTGAAAAACTCAGGTTTTGGATACTATTTCACAAAAATATGTCTGCAACTTTTGACCTTTTTTTTTTTTGAAAATAAGTTTGAAAAAAAACAGTTTCCTACAAACCCAAAAGTTGCTCAAACTTGTTTTCAAACAAACCGGAGTTCGATTTGGTTTGTTAGATTGAGATCCACTTTGTTATGATGCTATTTGATTTGTTATTAATTTATTAGGGTGATATCTAGTTTGTTAGGAATATATTTTATGTATAAAATATAATTTATTTAATATAAAATATAAATATTATAATTTATATCATCAAATAATTAAAAAATATACAAAATAGCCCGGCCCAGCCAACTCTTACGTCTGCATAATGCTTTGGGAAGTACCTAATAAATTTTGATTAATTTCAAATACAGGCTAATCCCGATGCGAGACAGTTTAGATACAAACCCCTTCCTTATGCTGATAAAATGGAACAACTGTTTGGGGAGGTCACGGCCACAGGAGATCACCAATTCACTTCAGCTAATGAGGACAACCCTCTTGATGATTTCGGTAACTGGCCATCCACGTCCCACAACCCCTTCCCGACTACGGAAACATTCTCCCCCCACCAGGTCCCCCCGACCAAACGGATCTCGACCCTGTTCATGTTCAGTCTGAGACAGACTACGAGGACCTCATGTCTAACGTCAGACGCAAACGCCCATGTCCCCCCAAACCGATGAGGAATCAATGTGATGCCTTTGTAGAGAAGATTGATGGAGTGCTTGATAAGATTCCAATTCTGCTACTAGTGCTGCAAGCTATCACCATGGTCCATTACCCACAGTAGCTGATTGTTATGTGTCCCTCCAACAGACCCCAGGGTTTGTGCTCGGTACTCAGCTCTATGTATTGGCTCTGAGATACATCAACATTCCCAGTAATCGCGAACTGTGGATGTTGGAGCAAGATCCAAAGACAAGAGTTATGTTGGTGCAGTCTCACTTTAGTAGTTAGATGGGGTGAATATGTATCTAGGAAACTATGGATGTTTATGTTTACGCAGGAAGATATGGTTGGATGCTTATGTTTATGTATGAAACTAGATGATCATGTCTGTTTATTTAGGAAACTAGGGTTGGATGTTTAGTTTTATGTATGAAACTGGATTATTATGTCTATGTTTATGTAGGAAACTATGGTTGGATGTTTATGTATGAAACTGGATGATTATGTCTATGTTTATGTAGGAAACTATGGTTAGAGGTTCTGTTTATGTATGAAACTGGATGATTATGTCTTTGTTTATGTGGCAAACTATGATTAGATGTTTATGTTTATGATTATGTTTGAAACCGGATGATTATGTCTATGTTTATGTAATGAATGTGTAAATGCTTATGCTTATTGATTTATGAATGTATGGCTGCTTGGAATGTGTGGATGCTTATGTTTTTTAATATAGGAATGTAGGGATGCTTCCTAATTATCTATGTATTTTTCCATACATATCTCATATCATTTCCCAAATAAGTATATCTGTGTGATTCATAATCATTATCTGCACAACTTGTGTCCTGGTTGAGATGTCATTTGGCTTCCCCAGATCGACCCAACAAGATAAGTTGTGTCTTTGGATATAATATATGTTTGTTAAAACTTATAAGCTGTAGATTATAGCTTTTAGTTTAAAATAAGTAGTTGTTACATGTTTGTTTAAACTTATTGTAACTTATTTAAGTTAAAAACAGCTTAAAAAAATCATAATCTTTAAATTGAGAAATGGATGCTTTTAAGATTATAGTTTATAAAAGGCATTAAATTTTTTATTTTAAACACTTATACCCTTAATATTTTTTACTAAAATATGTGTATCTATTTTTTTCCTATTACACCAAAAAAACCACCTTTCATTTTCTCAATTTTTTTACTATTACAGAAAAACATTATCATTTTTTTTATTATCAATTTTTTTTCAATTTATTAAAATTTTACAATGTAATATTTGAAAACTATTTTAATGATTTTGAAATATTATTTATGTTAATTTAATTTTCTTTGAAATATTTATAAAATTAATTTTATATGTAAATTAACTTATTTAATCAAACATAAATAATTTTTTTACTTATATAGTGTAGGGTTATTTTTTACAATTGTTCAGCAAAAAGTTGTTTTACGACTTATTAAACAAACATCAACTGCTATTTATTTACTGTTTTTAAACAATTACAACGAACATGTCTATAACTTATCAGAAAAGTTATAATTTATAATATATAAGTTATAATCTATAATATGTAAATTTAAGTCGCAATAAATAAAACAGATATGATCATCCCACCCTCTTATATTTATGCATGCTTATGTTTTGTATCAGGAATGTGGAGTCCACAATATATCATCCTCTTTCTCATTGTTGTGTACTACACACACAAGCACTTTGGTCAACCTAGAGAACAGAGTAGTGCGTACTTCCGGTTTGAGTGGGGCTCTATGTATTTGAAATACTCAATGCCATCCACGCCTATGTCTCTAATTATTTCATATGGAATAACATGTGTTCAAGACCTATGTCTCTAATTATTTCATATGGAATAACATGTGTTCAAGAGATTGATATTCTTATTCTGAAATAATGGTTAGCTGAAAGACACGAGACACATGATGATCAAAGAACAAGTTGCTATATTCCTTCTCATTGTTGGACATAATGTGAGGAACATATATTGTCAAGACCGATTCCAAAACTCCGGGGAGACCATATCCTATCTCTTAAGGAAAGTCCTAGGCTCCTAGCTATTAAGTTATAGGAACATAACTATGGCCGATGGTTTTTGAGGTGCCTTGCGAGATTGGTAAGTCATAGACAATGTATTACATGCATTCACTCTTCTAGTTCTATCCATATTTTTAATTTTCAATCGCCAAATTTTGTTGTCGTACATGTATTCAGGACCATCACCATTCCTTTATGTGGGTGGACTGCGTAGGACGCATAGACTCGAGGATAACCAAGTGCCAGTTCGAAACACGGTGTAGAAGGTCAATGTAGGTCCACGACCACTGGGAATACTCATCTTTGGATGCTATGCATGCTTTGGTTGTATGTTGATGGTGTTTATCTTCTTTTTGCTTGTAATTCCTAGCTATTAAGTTATTGTAAAAGTTGCATTACCCATTGCTATTCTGTATATATTCAATGTCTCGTGGAGTTGTTTTTTGGATTGGGGAATGTCATAATATTCTCAAGACCATTATTGTATAATGGCATGATATACATCTCCTGAACTATAGGTTATGTTTGTGAAATGTTCAATAGTTCCCATGCTATGGAAGTTTGTAATTACCAGGTTATCGAATGATTTATATACTATGCACTCACCACTTTTTAAATAGCTATTATTTGATTTCAAATTATTGGTTAATCTGTATAAGCTTTCATGTGGCATTTCATTATTCAAATTAAAAATTAGTGATACATGTATTTCATAGAACCAATAAATACTTTTTTAATAGGAAAGTACATTTTCAAGTATTTTAATCAAACATCAAAATAACATTTAACACTTATTAAATATATCAAAATACATTTCTAGTAAACATTATTGTTTAATAGTGAACTAAACACACTTATCTAAATAAGTTTTTATATTTTCTATTGAATGAAATAAAAAAAAATTCTGAAATGTTTTAAATTATCAGCGCTCATATATTCAACACTTAAAATTGACATTCCACCAAATCAAACGCCAACTAAGGGGGGAAAATTTAGAAAGGAAAATTGGAGAATTCATTGGAAAATAAAGAAAGAAATATGAGAGAGTGGTTGTTTCTCAATTTTGAGGAAAAAAATAAAGATATACATTGGAGATGCTCTAGGCTATGAAATAGGTGATACTATTGAGACCTGCAACTTAACCCCGGAGGAAATGTAAGATTTTGTCTTATCAGGTCTCGTATTTGATACATATACATATACAGCACGTAAGTGTGTAACATGTTCGAGTTTTATCGCTAGCTGATAAAGAAAGATTTGATAAGAAAAAATACTTACCACTTAAGACTAAAATGCCTGGGCTTAACGTGTTAGGCCATCTTCAGCCCTTACTCAAACTTATACCTAAATTTGAGTAATAGTTTGATTTGATATGATGCGTCTCCAACCATTATTTTATGCTTTACTCAAATCTTTTAAAAAATCCACATCTTCATCTAATTATTTTCTATAAACATTTTCAAAATCATTTCCCCAAACATTTTTACTACTCAATTTTTATTCTCTCAGGATATTTAAATTTAAAAATTATTATAATTTAATTATTTGAAGACAAAAAGTAAAAATAATATTTTTTGTTGTTGGAGTAAAATAAAACGTTAAAAAACAAAGATACAGACTTAATAAAGAAAACCACTTCTTTTTTTTTTAAGAGGGTGAAATTTTTAGGGGGTGGGAAAATATCTAATATAATTCAATTAAATATGGAGTTGAAAGAAAATAAAAATGTCATAGTAGAATTAAATGTGGAGATAAAAGGAAAAACAAATGTTAAAAATTTGGGTAAAGATTTGAGTCTTCCTTGATTTGGGTAAAAATTTGAGTAAAAGTTTGATTTGATATATGTATAGGTAAATGGTTAAAAAAAGTTATAGATGATTTTACTCAAATTTAAATTTGAGTAAAGAATTAAATATAGGATTGAAGTTGCTCTTTAGATATGATTGGATCCCATTTCTGCTGAGGGAGGCTCTCTTTTTGGGTTACCCCACTCACCGCCTTTACATAAAAGTCCACCCAAAGTCCAAACTTGGCATCCTCCTTTTCCAAAATCCTTTTTCCGCTGAAGAGAACAGCCACCATTTCCTCTGCCGTGTCTAACCTGATCACTACAACCTATTCGACGAATTCAACCGCCGCCGGCGATCCTCCAAAAACTCCCCAAATGTCGAATTCCGATGATCGTAAACCCCACGTCGCCCTCCTCCCGAGCGCCGGAATGGGCCACCTCGCACCCTTCCTCCGCCTCGCATCCGCCTTATCATCGCACAATTGTAAAGTCACCCTCATCACACCCCGGCCCACTGTCTCTGCATCCGAGTCCCGCAACATATCCGCCCTCCTCTCCGCCTTCCCCCACATCCGTCCCATCGAATTCCGCATCCCCCACTACGATGCGTTAGGCGCCGATCCCTTCTACGCGCACAACGAGGCCATGCGCGCCTCTGCGCATGGCCTCCTCTTGTCTTCTCTCTCCCCCCCTCCCTCCGCAATCGTAATCGACATAAGCCTCGCCTCCGCGTTCATCCCAGTATCGAAGAAACTCAACCTCCGCGCCTTCGTCTTCTTCTCCTCCTCCGCGACCATGCTCTCCCTCTTCGCCTACTATCCGCGCGTCATCGGCACTGCGCGCGCACATTGCGCGCACCACTTAGACATCCCCGGCCTGCCCCCGTTTCCGCGCTCGTCCGTTCCCCCGGTCCTCGACGACCCGGACAACCTCTTCACGAGGCAATTCATCGAGAACGGGCGCGCGTTGGTGGACGCGGAGGGGATCGTACTGAACACGTTCGAGGCGCTCGAGGGGGTCGCGCTCGCGGCGCTGAACGGGGGGAGGGTGGTCCCGGGACTCCCGCCCGTGACGGCGGTCGGGCCGTTAGAGCCGTTCGCGGGCGGGGGACTGTGCGCGCGCGTGCGCGAGTGGCTCGACCGGCAGCCGGCGCGGTCCGTGGTGTATGTGAGCTTCGGGAGCCGGGCGGCGATGTCGGAGGCGCAGATCGAACAGTTGGGGATTGGGCTTGAGAGGAGCGGGTGCGGGTACGTGTGGGTGGTGAAGACGAAGGCGGTCGATCGGGAGGAGCGGGCGGAGGAGGCGGTGGAGGTGAGGGAGAAGGGGGTGGTGGTGCGCGAGTGGGTGGAGCAGGAGGCGATACTCGCGCACGAGGCGGTCGCGCTGTTCGTGAGCCATTGCGGGTGGAACTCGGTGACCGAGGCAGCGTTGCGAGGGGTGCGCGTGCTCGCGTGGCCGCTTGGGATGGACCAGATGTCGAACGCAGGGACCATCGAGAGGTGCGGGTTGGGGAAGTGGAGGGGATGGGGTGGTGGTGGGGACGGGGAGGTGGTGGTTGGTGGGGAGGAGATAGGGGAGGTTGTGAGGGAAATGGTGGCGGAGGGGGGTGGCGCGGGCGCGGGGGTGGGGGTGGGGTGGGCGCGCGTGGGGGAGGAGGCGCGGAGGGCAGTTGGGGTTGGTGGGAGCTCATATGCGGGGTTGGTGGGGTTGATTGAGGAGTTTGGGAGAGCATCCCTTTGAGGCGTCCGTGCGCGCGGTATTTCTTTAGACCATTTTCATCCCTTACTCAAATCTATGTTTAAATTTTATTATAAATTTAAGCAAAAAATTCATTTGATATGGTATGTCTTCAACTATTATTTTGTGTTTTATTCAAATATTTTTAAAAAAATGAAGTTTAAGAAGAAAATAACTTTAAAAAATTTGGATAAATGTTTAAGTAATTGATTTGAGTAAAAGTTGAGTAAAAACTTGATTTGGTATGAGTAAATGTTTGGATAGATTTTTGAGTGACTTTTCTCAAATTTGATTGCGCGATTGTGCAGCATTTATGATTGCAGAAAGCTGATTTTGCAATCGTACAACCAAACATTTTTGCAATCGCAGTTTTAAACCCAGCGATTGCATGCAAATAATGCCCAAAAGTTGCGATTTCAGAAAACTGGGGGAGGCAGCTTCCTGCAATCGCAGTTTTAAACTCAGCGATTACAGAAAATCAGTTTTACAATCGCGTTACCAAACGCTATCCTAAAAGTTTAGATTCACATTTGTGTATATATATATAATAAAATGTAAGTTTTACCTAGGAAATGAATTGAGTGTCAAACATGAAGGGTAACAAAAGAGTTCTATGTTTATAAGGGTTTAAATTTTAATTGAAAATTAGTACGAATTGATACTATTTAGTATATGTAGCATTGATAAGTAAAATTTGTATTAACTGGCATTAATATGTATTAATTAATATGAATTTATGATTGGTACCAATTGATACAATATTGCATGTCAGTAAATATTCATATTAAAACAATATTCTAGAAATCTTTATCATAATTTGTTCTGAGTCCATATTCTATTCAAATATGGGGTATTTCTTTATTTTTGAGAAAATGTGTCATATTCTATTCAAAAATATTAGATAAAACATGTCTGAAGTGGGGTATTTTTAACTTTTAAAAGATTTGTTTAGTCATTTTTATTTTATTATATTTTAATATAAACAATAATAAATATACATAATACAATATTCACCAAGGTTAGTGGGTCCTATATAAAAAAAATGACGTCATAAATATTTGGGCACCAATAGATCTTTCTGAACCGTTAGATGTGCAATACATCATTCATTACGCGTGTTATAAATCCATCTCCACCGTGGAATACTCGCGTCCAAACACATTTATTAAACTCCTATGAACTGCCACAGCATCTATGAACATCTAGGCTCAAAAGAGACATAGCTTAAGTTTATGGAAAATGTTTGAGAAGGTCACATTTGTCAACCAAAACTCAGATCCCACATATTTTTATTTTTTTTAAATAACTATCATCATCTAATGAAGTATATGTTTTAATAAAAAGTACATATCGTTTCATTTCAAGTTGAATGAAATCATTTTTTAATAATTATAAGAAAATATTTAATGAGGTACATACAACATCTAACGAGGTATATGTTTCGCTAGATTTCTAACATGGTATATAGGACTGTGTTTTGAATTAAGAAAAAAACTGAATGAAACAACATTCAAGTTTATAGAAAACATACACACACAAGCATATCAAATAAAATAAGATAAAATAGTAATCACATCATAAATTACCTCAAGCTAGAGTACAACTCAAGCGGGATGTGTCGGGTTGAATTTCAACCCAAACCCCACCCGAAGCTGATAAGTCAACCCAAGACTAACTCAAACCGATTTTAAACCCGACAAGCTCAACCAGAACACAATCCATCAGGTTTGATATCCTAACTCAGATTTAGGATGGGTTTGGATATGATTCGGGTTGAGTCTCATGTTAGAATTGGATTTGAGTTTGACCTCTATTTGTGAAATCTAACATGTTAAAAGTATTAACAGCTTGTTGTAGCACATATGCTGAATAAAATCCAATCAACTCTAATATGTCACCAATACATGTCATGGATATATAAAAATGAGATGCACAAAAGCAAGGAAGAAAAAAGAGCTCAACTTAAAATGATCCTCATGTTATACAATATACACAAGTGCAATAAAAACAACAAAATAACTTCAAATTCGAAGATATTCCCTATTCACCCCTCTCTCTCTCACAACACATCAAACCCACCAAATACACAAAACAACTGATATTTTGATGTAATATGCCACAACTCATAAACTAAACAAAAGCTCCGGCCCTTAGTGAAATCTTTTGTGAAACCAAATGCTTCCTACGACGAGGCTCTTATAATATAATTCAAGTGAATTGTTTTTTTTTTCAAGACTCCGCCGGAGTGGCTTGAATGCAACAGAACCATTTCTTCTGCAGATCCAATTCAAAAACTTGAATGAGTCAATTTATAAAGGTCGTTTTTTCACAACATGTCAATTTTGAGTAAGCATGTCAATTATCTAAAAATTATCAACATTCACTCCGATTCCATATATGAAAAGTCAGAAATCAACCGGTTAGTGCGGATATGGATATTAATGTATTTGCTTATTCAATTCAATTATGCCTACATAAACAATCATAAGCTTGAGAATTTATACTATTATATTATCTTTGTATGATATATGAAGGAGATGATAAGTCCTTAAGTCTTGATTTTAATGATCTCGTATCTCTATTATGTCACTTGAACTATTGTTCATATTTAGACATATTAATTATCTGAAAAATATATTTATCTGCTCTGAATCCGAAAAGATCTGAACTCTAGTAATATCCAAATCTAAATGATTTAAGATAGTTATCTATATCTGATTCATTGACATGGTTAATTTGAAGGAGAACTAGTCTTACTTGTGTGAATTTAAGTTGTGTATGGAAAAAAAACATATGTAAGCAGAAGCAAATTGTAAGGAAAAGAAAGCTCACAGCAGTGGGTTTGGTGGCATAAGATCCAGGTTTAAAGGCGTGATCTTCCTTCCCTGGGGAGTCGGGGCCTCGTGCATTGCCGCCTGTTTTCTTCTCATCTCTGGCCTTGTTGAAGATCACGGTAAAAACCTTCGGCTGAAGCGGGGTCATTGACATCCCACTCCCCGAACTTTGATAATGGTCGACCGTTGTCCTGCTGCAATTCATAGAGGTTGTTCACGTAAAAGTCCAATAAACATGATTTATAGTTTTGATGATATAAATTAGTCAATTACCAAGTGGTCAAAATGTCACAAGAAAAACAGAGATAGACAACAATGCTGACAAAAATGACAAAGATGCAGATGCTTATATGCTGGTACAATGGAGCAAAAAATAAAACCACAGGATGGTGCTCCAAATCTACGTGAGAATTAAGATAATGGGGGTGAAAGCCATACCAGAAGGTCTCAAACATCACTCCATTAATTATAAAAGGGTAATCCCTAGTGTGAATGCCTCTAAAAAAAGGGATCATGTTTATTTCTTTTTCCCCTTCCAAATTCATTCCAGTCAAAACCAACACTTAGCCTCCGTTTGGAACGGGATAGGATTTATGACAGTGTATACATTTATCCAAGCATAAGTGAATATAAATAAGGATAAAGTGATTTTGTGTTTGGTTGTGTTTTGAAGTATTCTCGTTAATAAACGTAAGAATAAATATTTTGTTGTTTGGATAAAATGTCAATAAAGTATGGATAAGGATTTAAAAAGGTAAAAAAATAATGATAGTTGATTTGACAGGTGATTTATAAGAGGAGAAGACAGTTGATTTGACAGTGGACCCACATATTCTTTGGGTAGAATAACCTAGGATAACTTTAATTCCAGAGGTTCATTGGAATCCATATACCACTTTATATCAGTTTATTCTGGTATACTTTATCAAGGGTTATCCGGGGCAAACAAACACACCAAAATTCTTATACAGGGTTATCCGGGGTTATCCAGGGGCTTATACCTAAAACAAACGGGGGCTTAATTAATTTTGAAAAAGATATAATAAAGGAATGAGGTTTGCATTTGAAGACCAAAGGAAAACAAAATTAATATGCAAACAATAATAAGGTAAGCCTAAGATTCTCCAATATAATAATCATCAGCCCATCCTAAGACTAAGACTAGTACAAAGCATAGAAGCTCAAAAGAAGAAAACTATGAATTGATCAACACATCAAGAAGAACAGGACACATATATTCTCAACATAATAAACTCAGCCAAGTTGTCCTGTCACCAATAATGTGCAAAAAAAAGTGGAGCAAGGTACCACAGTAATATATGATTTTGTTTGAAATAATCAGAGGACCTCAAATTTACAACATCAACTGAAATCCTTTTTCATTTGTTATTTAATGTATCTTAGGAAAGAAATCCACCATAAAGTTGAAAGTCATATGGAACTATATGACATGACATAAACCTTATAGAACTATATGATATCACATGACTCCTCTTTTTGTAATATTTAAAATATGGAAGTCATGCAAACATACATATCACAAGCATAGATTTAAGTGTGGCCACACATGCTGGCATGTGCGGCCGCACGTGCTATTTTAGAACCCCACGTCATATGATTTGACATGTGCGGTTTCTACAGTGAAATGATTCGAACGGCCCAAATTCCGTTC
The DNA here is from genome assembly GCA_030737845.1 of Acorus calamus. Classification (NCBI taxonomy): domain Eukaryota; kingdom Viridiplantae; phylum Streptophyta; class Magnoliopsida; order Acorales; family Acoraceae; genus Acorus; species Acorus calamus. The sequence goes on from CM060872.1 coordinate 18,595,672, forward strand.
AGGGTTTAAATGGTAGTTCAAATGTCTAAAAAATGAACATTCTGGGAACGAATTCCATTCAAATGGCATTCGAGCGTTCGAACTCCAAACGGCATTCGAACGACAGTTTAAAAAAATAACAGCATATACAACATATGCGGCCGCATGTACGGTTTGGACCTTGATCGCTAGGGGTGGTAAACGAGCTGAACGAGCTGAGTTTTGACCTGTTCAGGCTTGGCTCGTTTAGTATCAGGTTCTGCTCGGGCTCGGCTCGGGACTGAGCTTCATTTCGTGTTCAAGCTCGACTCGTTGGGCTCGTAAAAAGCTCGGTTGAAGCTCGGCTCGTTTGTTAAACAAGCAAAGCCAAAGCTCAAATCAAGGCTCGATCGAGCTTGTTTAACTAAAAAAACATTGTTTAACATTTGAGAAGTCATGTTTCACAAATCACGACACCTTATACATGTGAAAGTAACATAAGCTCGGGCTCGGACTCGGCTCGTTCTCTTTTTTTTGTTAAGTAAACGACTCGTCTAGGCTCGAGCTCGGCTCGTTTACAAACCGAGCTTCAAAAATTGTTCAAGTTCAGCTCGTTTGTCTAATCGAACGAGCCTGAACGACTTTTAACTGAGCCGAGCCCGAGCTGCTCATCTCGTTTACTAGCCCTATTGACCACATATGTGGACCGCATATTACTTTTAAACATTGATCATAAGTATTAACACAATCACTCGTAAATCTGTTTTTCAAGGAAAATGGGGAGCTCCACTTACTAAAAAATAGTGGAAAGCCTTATCCTACAGAGAACACGGTCACATATGCCAAGCTCCCCTTATATCAGAGTCCGAATAACAGAGATCACAATAGTCCCTATTAATAAGAAAATATCACCAGTCTGGAAGAATACATACTGTCAGATTCCAAGGAGACGGGGGCAACAGGATTAATGCCTCCCTTGCCACACCAAATACAGAACTTCCTATAAAGAAACTAAACGTACTAAACATACCACATTAGTGGAACATAACAGCATAACACGACAATGGAAATTGAAGTTTTCTTCTTTCTGATCAAAGCCACTGTTTAACTTCCATTATGTGAAATGTATACAATTCAAACTAAATAAATAAATAATTAACATCTAGTGATAGCATATAACACGAACACCTTCTCAATGTTTTGGAATGTGACCTAATTACTAAACAGGATTTCTGGAGTAACCTTTAGTTTACCAATAATCTTGCTAACTTCTTAGTTTGCTGAACACGTAAAATTGCACATCAGTAGGACAAAGGATATATATTCCTTAAATTTTATCAATTTGCATCTATGTTTTTCATTTCAGTTGTCTAAGGAAAGAAATATGAGACTAGAGATATCTAATAGCATTACTTCATTTAAAACAAGAAGAAGAAAAGAAATTGAATCATAAAAGCAATTCTTGAATAATGGAACTATGGAAGACAATTAATCAATAACAAGCAATGAAAACAATAAAGCAATAAAATGTATTTCTAAAAATCGCAGTGATAAACTATAAGATATAATCATGATCATCTGGCAGAGATACAAGCACACATAACCCATGCAAACCTAATAACTTTGCACTCAAAACATGTACTGCTGCATCCACAAATATGCTCCTTAAGTCCAGGCAACAACCTCCCATCAACTGATAATAGTTTCACAAACCTCCATGGGAAACGATGTCAACAATAGGAAATGAAGCTCCTTATTCGCTTTCATGACAACCCTTCAATGAAATCACTGCAAGCATACATATTTATTTTCCTTGTAGGAAAAGGATATGAGAACGACTAATATGTTCTCGTTTATTTTCCTGGCATATAGAGCATGCCACATTGATTGCATGGTACATGTAGGGAGGAGGCAAACCATCCAATTCTACAATAGTGACTGGCATGAACTAGAGAAACATAGGCACTCTTAAGGAATCATAAGAATCCTGTTCAAATGCAAGCATAATTAGTACGAAATGCATATAATGAACAAGAAATAAGGAAGCACATCAAAATGCATGCAATACATAATTAATGTGTTTTCCAAGATTGACGTATAATGGATTGGAACAGGAAGCTTATTTGTTTCTATATGGAAAAAATAGAAAAAGAAATCCGCAAAACTAGCAAAAAAATTTCTTTTTGGTGGAATAAAACAATATCTTTTCCACAAATAAGCATCAGCCGGTTATCAAACATACAATAAAGAAAATGGCATGTCTTATGCCATTTTTTTGGGAAGTGTTTTTTCCATCAACAGGAGGAAGATCCTAACCCAAGGCCCTTGGTATAGAGGGAATACCTTTAGCAACCTACCAAGAGGTGGTCCGGTTATGACATATTGCTAAATAGCGAATAAATGAGCTAAGACAGGAGTCACCCACAAGTTATGATGCATGGACACGGACATGGGATAGAGACATGACATGATGTGGACATGGTGACATGGAAAATCTTAAAAAACTAGGATACAGACACGGTAAAGACACATTAGTGTTTCAAATTATCAAAGATTAACTCAATTAACATTTTAGCATCATTTGGCTTCCATGAACATAAAACCTACAAAAGTTATCAAAAAAAAGTTACAATTTGGTCCCACATAAGTATCATGAATAAACGCTGTGTTCATATCGCATCCAATTCGTGTCCAAAATTCAAAAAAAACTAGATAAAATTTAATTTCGAACACATATGGGACATGCACAACACATGTTTAATGTGTGTCATGTGGGCATGGTCACAACATGTTCATTTACCCCACAAGTACACAGAACAACTATATGATACACAACATGAGCATCGTGCAACACCTCACATAACATACAACAGAATTCTACATAAATCAAGAACAAATCAATAAGAAGCATCAAACATCAAGGTTGATAAAATAACGATAAAGTCTCCACATTTATTAATATTCATAAGATTGTGAACAACGAACATTAAAAGATTATGCCCATCACACACAAAACATGATTCCTCAAACATGCCAATACCACTAAAGAATCCAATCATTCCAAGATCACCAACTCGCAAAACCTAATATCATACACAACATATCACAATTCATTTATTAAAACAAAATCACAAAATCAATCGAAGAACCAAACACATAACAAATCCCAAATTTCCAACACATCAAACACGAAACGGTTCAATAGACCAATAGAAGATAAAAAAAAATCGAACGAAAGTCAAAGAGAGATGTATTGATTTCATACCAACATGGATTTGAAGGGAAGCCGAAATGATCTGCGAAAAAAATATTGAAAACGCGAGAGACCAAAAAAAAATATTGAGAGAGAGAGAGAGAGATAGAGAGTTTTTTACTTAGTTATATATATATAATAAAAAAATTTAGGGGGAATTGTCCATTTGCCCCTTGACCAGGGGTTTAATTTTTTTTTTGTCCCCGGACTTTTTTTAATTTTTTATTTACCCTTGAAATCTGCTCCTTTTTTTTTTTGCCCCTGACTAGTTACATAAATATTACATTTCTGTAATTAATTATTAAATATATGTAATTGGTTATTATATTTCTGTAATTTATATGTGATATCCGAACTACCCCTTACAGACAGTTACATAAATACAGAAATATAATGTGATACATACAAAAATTATACAAATAATTACAGATATTTAATAGTTGTTTACAAAAAATATTAAAATACGCAAATATGTTTAAACACAAAATGGTCATATATATATATTTTCAATGTCATTATAATATCATCTGTAAGTGCATTCAATGCACACAATAAATTACAGAAATGTAATATTAATATACGGATGAGAATCATAGCACTGGTCATGGGCAAAAAAAAAAAAGACCAGATTTCAGGGGTAAATAAAAAATAAAAAAAAGTCCAAGAACAAAAAAAAATTTAAACCCCTGGTCAAAGGGCATATGGGCAATCCCCCCAAAAATTTATTATAATTTTTTATTCTATCGTGACTTAACGATGACTTGAGGCCGTGATTTCCGCGAAGGTCTGATGACGGAAACGGAGACGGAATGCCATGTCAGGATGTGAGAGATCTCTGTTGTTCAAAGGGCTTTCGATATTAAATGGAACTGCACAATCAAATGTTGAGTAAAAATATCACACTCTTGTAGGATTCAGTTATGTAGTTCAACTTATTATGCAGTTTGATACTGATGGACTGATCAAAACCAAATCTAATTAGATCTGGATTAAGAACTTATGTGGCTAACACAGGAGATATCACGCGGAAGATTATCCACATCAGTAAATTAGAATAGACCTATTGTCATTTGTCTATAGTAAAAGTATACGCCCTGCAAAATCAATGCATACATCTTCCAAGCTTTATTGATACCTTGATTTCGAGATACCCTTTTTGAATTCTTGAAATCTCATCTAATTTGATCGTCTGAATTCACATGACAGACACCACACAAGTGTCTAGGTTAATGATTTTGTAGGCGTGCTTCATGTCTTTGACAAATTCTATGTGAATCTTCTCCATCTCTACGTGATTCAACTGGATCATTTGATTAAATGATCAAACTCCTTCAACAGTAATAAATTAATAATGTTAGAAGTGAAAAATTACATGTTTCAGGAGCCTTAAACCCCTTCAATATAAATAATAGTGTTTTTATTGAAAAATTGTGAAAAATTACATGTTTAAGAAGACATTCATTTTTCAAAATCTATTAAAAGGTTTT